>JAKCPB010001339.1:0-100331 GCA_021442155.1 Cymbidium sinense
CACATCTCCAAACCCAAAAAAGAAAGGATGATGTTGAGAGGATTCAATGAATGAGAGGGCCTGTGGTGTTTATTTTGGATGTTGGGGGGGGGGACACAATGTAGATCAAAAGGGGATACTTTTGGGTGCTCGGTACAAACATTGAGGTATGATGTACTATTTCAAAAAGATAGAGGCATCTCCTACAATAGACTTAATCAATAAAGACTCCTAAGGCATAAAAATTTCTTAAAAATACTCATTAAAAGTATACAATTATCATCTCCAAAGATTTCAAGGTTAGACTATCAAAGGATTGGTTGTATTTGGAAAATCAATTGGGAAAGTTCAAGGAGAAGACTTATTTTGGAATCCAAATGAAATAAGTAAATGCTCATGATACTAGAAGCCTAGTGAGCATTCTAATCCTATCATGGTTGGGCTTTATAATTTTGAAGTTGAAGAGATTTATATGTTTTGAGTTGAAATTTAATTAGATTACTAGTGCTTATAATCCACCAACATTGGTTGTGGGAATGCCTAAGAGGTGAGGATTTATGCTCATAGCTCAAGGAAATAGCTACCTTGGATCCTAAATCTAGGAGCTTTAGTATGAGCTAAAGCATGACCTAAAATGGGTGGACATAAGGGTTTACCTCCACAAGAGAGAATAAATTGTCTGACTTCTGACTTATAACCTGAGTGGAACTTAACTCCTCCCATTTTTAAAACCATGTAGTCTCTTATGAATTGCAAGATAGCTAGTTATTTAATTATAAAGAGACTAAAGTCCTAAACACACTCCCTAAGAGACTAGAGCATGAGTGGTATGAGCATATAAATTAATCTATAGATGCAAAATCTTTTCAAATTTTAGTTCATTTTAGACATCATTTTGATAGAGGTTTTAGGATTTCTTATGCTTAAATGCATGATAAAATAGGTTATGGGTCAAATCTAGAAGAGTGTTCTCCATAATAAAGGGATGCCCTCACAGTCAAGCATTCCTTTATCGTGCAAGGATGGAGATCCTTCATGTTCAAGAGAGAAAGAATATGCATGCATGATGAAACATACAACCATACTAAGGGGTTGCTAAATCTTTTAATTATCTTATTTATGTCTTAGGCTTTATGATGAGGTTATGAGTTGTTTAAAATTTAGTTATGAGTGATTAGTTGGGTAAAAAGTTATTTTATCCTAAGAGCCTAATTGTATCCAAGCCACACATTAAAGCATCAATCATTTAAGAAACTATGAAAAGCATGCATCCTAATGCACAATGTAAACATAACATCAAACAATTATATAAACTATCATAAAAGAATAAAAGATGGTGTAGTACCATACAACCAAGAGAAAAAGATGGGTAGTCGAAGCTCTACCCTTATACAACCTAGAATATGAAAGAATAATTATAATTGTATTAAATTATATGGGGTCTTCTTCTTCATATCTCCATTTCTTGATTTGGTTCCTTCTTTGATTTGGATGGTGCTTGCTTCAAAGGCATCATGGTGGCACCCTGTGACAAAGCCTTCTGCCACTACTCATCCTAATCCCCATAGCACTAATCCTAATTCCTATTGAAAAAATTATATTAATGTGGAAAAAGTAAATCTCACTACACCAAAAAAATAGAGGTTAGCTAATTATACATATAATCCCAAGAAGTTGTATTTATAATTTGACTTAGCACCTACATGTAACTAAGCCCACCTGTTTCCTAACTTGGATTAAAGGCTTAAGATTTAAGCAACTTGCAAAAAAGCATTCACATTTATTTTTAAGCATCCCTTAAGCATAATCCTCAGAGAAAAAAACATGATTAGGCTAATATTGGCCTATCATCCGTATAAAAGCATACACCCTAACATCCAATCTAAAATAATACATCATAAAACAAAATATATCACATCATACATCCCCCTAACTTAGAGCTAGAAGTGGTGACTTAATTCTAATGTGTTTTAAGTATGTGGTAAGTCTTGTTAGGCATTAGTGTTGTATTTTCTAAGTGTAGAAGGATTCAATTTAACATGAAAGGTTGATTTCACTTGAAGTAGTTTAATTGATTTGAGAATTTTAATTTGTTTTTCTTTATTTCATTTGATTACACTTAGCAACTAAGTGTTATAAAGAGAGAAAAGAGGATTATCCTCTTCATCCCTACCTTAAGTCACTTTCTAAAGTATATTAATTTGATTTAGTTCTCTTTAGTGAATTTATTAAATGATTTAATTAATCCTAAGTTTAGGTTCACTTTAAATAATCCTATTCAAAATGAAAGGCATCTTAAGATTAATTTAATTGAATTACTACCACATGACATATATTAAATCATTCCTTTTCCATCACATGTAACATGCATATGATTTAATCCTAAGTGTATCTATACATGCAACATATTTTAGCACACTTAAATGATGAATGTATGTGTATGTTTAGAATTTATATTTTATTTGATTGAATTATTTAAACATATTAATTTAAAACTTTATCCAAATTCTACAAAAAAACATAAGAATGAATAAAAATTAAATAGGCATGTATTGTTAAACCGGAAGTGAGGTAATCAAATGACCTCCTTGGAGCTAGCTAAAGCCTCATTTGAGATGTCATATATACCCATTTGCATTCAAACATATGTAAATTTGTATACATGAACATAGGAAGTAAGCTCCAAATCATGTGGCTAATTAATTCACCCACTTAGTTAATTATGTGTGCATGCAATTTTAATGTAAAATGGGATTTTCATATATATATATATATATATATATATATATATATGTATATATATATATATATATATATATCACATGTAAAACATGTAAGTGTCATTAATCAAGAAGTGAGGTAATCAAATGACCTCCTTGGGGCTAACTAAAGCCTCATTGATATTTAGACTATATACTTGCTTTTCTTGGACACACATGGATGTATACATAAATGAGGGAAAGAAAACCATGCAAAGATTGTATATTTTTTATTGAATCATTTATATATATGAATTAAAGCTCTATCCAAATTCTAATGTTGAAATACATAAGAATGAAAATGAAATCAAATACCATTTTAAACTAGAAGTGAGGTAATCAAATGACCTCCTTGGGGCTAAAAAAGCCTCATGTTCCGTGATAAACTATATACCCATTACCATTCAATCTTATATAAATCAACACATGAATAGAGGAAAGAGAACTCAACATTCATACACTTAAGCTATAAGCACATGCATTTTTATGTATTTATAACTAGCATCATAACACATATTATTATTCATTTATAAGCTTTTGAAAAATACATTTGGATTTAATAGTGATAATAACCACATATATTAAATTAAATCAACACATGCAAGCTTACATAAAGGAAATCCATTTTATTTTACTTGATTTTGAAAAGATGGATGCATGAATTCAAATGACATACCAAATTTAACATGATTGGAAAGAGGACAATCAAATATAAGCATGTGATTCATTCAACCAAACTAGTTCTTAAGGACAATCAAATCAAATAAGATTATTTAAAGTAAACCAAAGCTCTTTATTAATTAAGTTTTGGATTTGATTTGATTTAAAGAGAGAAGAGAAATCATCACTTATTTTAAACCCATTCCCACATTAGTGATTTGATTTAATTTAAGGAAATGTAATTAAGTTGATTTTATGGGTTAATTAAGTTGAAGTTAATTAGATGAATTAATTACATTACCTATGTCACCTTAAAGTAATTAACTAAATAATTATGAGCCAACATGATATGCATGGAAAATAAACTTGCAATGATCCTAGGAAATAAAAGAGCCAATACAATTGGCTCATGATTAATAGTTAATTAGATTAAGGACTTACTCTGGTTTTCCACACGTGGACTAACCATAATTTCATTAAACTTTAGTTATTAAACACCTAAAGATCTACCCCATGATTTAATTAATTAAGGTCTAATGTGATTATGATTTCAATTTGATTAAGTGATTTAATTAATTAGTTAAATCTTAATTAATTTCATTTTAAAAAAAAGGGTGAAATGAACTTAGGGAAAGGGGTCCCAACCCTATTCCTTAGTTCACTTACTATTGAACAATGATTAATAAACTTAATTAACCAATTTACTATTCATGGGATTAATTAATCATTAATTAACTTAAAAGAGTAGTTAAGGTTTAATTAGTCAATTTTCTAATTAAGTGAGCAATAAATCCCAAGAAAATCATGGGAGGCAAGAGGTCATCCCATTAAATTCCCATAAAATTTGGGATTAATTACTCAAGTAATTAAGCTAATAATTTGAAATTAAACCTTAATAATTACTATTCAAAATTAGTTAAGATCATTTTAATTAATTCTCCTAAAAATACCTTTAAAATGAGTATTTATTTATATTTTTTTATTTTCTATGATTTTAGAAGTTTTATCCATTAAAAATGATTAATTAAACCTAATTAAAGCCTAATCTTTGGTGCCATGTATCGAGCACACTTTCCATGTGGTGCCGTGATTGGCTACTTAAAACTTATCCGCTATGTGACTAATGTGGATGTGCTTTTCATTGTCATCCATGATGGATGGCTACATTAATCCCATAAGCTTAATAGATTAAATCGATCAATCTAGAGGATCTAATCACAACGCCCATTATGATCAAGTGAATGGACAATGGCGGATGATCTAATGTCACATGAGTGAATGGAGTCTATCCACCATTGCTCACTTGATCCAAGCTTACGAGCATCAACTCCAAAAAGGATCCCACACCTTCATGATATCAGGAGGGGATCCAACAATCAAGATCACATGAGATGCAAGTTTTCAAAAGCTCCAACCCATTTTTCCTAAGGATCAATTTTGGAAGCATACCTCACCGAGCTCAAGACCGCTCAATGATGAGGAAGCATCTAGTGGAGATGAAGCTCATTGACCAAATTGGATCCTTGATGTTTGCTTAAAAGGCCATGAAATGATTTGAGCTCGGACTTTGATCAAGTCCCACCTCGGTGCTGAAGCTTGGGAGATTCTGCTTCCTGGCCTGGTGCAAAGTTAATTTGAGTTTGATGAAAATGGGAAAGTTAGGTTGGAAATGGGAGTCCTATTTCGTGGATGGACGGGAATGGCATTTTGATCGAGGAATGAGTTTGGGAGCTGGGGAATGGCTGTATTCCTCTAGGGTTGAGGAATGATTTTTGTGTGTTTGAGTGAAATGAGGGGTGTATACCCACCATCTTGATTGGATGGTGGGATCAGTTTGGCTTTAGGTCAGCCCCATCTCGTAAGGGTGGGGAGGAGGTGAGTTGCTTGGTTGGTTGAAGTGGAGGTGGCGCCAAGGAGGAATCATGGGTGTCCTATGGGTTTCAAATGCTCAATGGAGGGTGAGGTGATTTCACCTCCCATGGGTCATGGTCGACCCAACCACCCCTCGTTGGTCAGTGCCTATAGGGGGAGAGTACCAAGTGTCCAAGGAATGGAAATGACCACTTACATGGGTGATTTGTCTCATGTGATGCCCTTGACCCAAGGGTAGAATGATCATTATCATTGATTTGATTTGAAGATTTGAAATGAGCCAAAAGTGGGTTAGCCCAAATTTCAAGTCAATTGGAGTTGATTTGTTAGTTTGGCTTAATTTGACTCATTTATCAAATTAGGTTAGTCAAGTTGACCAATTGGTCAAATTGGGTCAAACCAAGGGTTGAGTCAAGTTCATATGATCATTTGGGATGTTTTGGTTCAATTGGTTTGTTTAGTTTGGCTTAGATTTAATTTTGGCTCATTTGAATTCATTTGGGTCAAATGTTAAGTTGACCAATTTGACCAAATTGGCCAAACCAAATTGGCTTGGGTTGTGTTGGTTTGGTTTAGTTGACCAATTGAAGATGATTGTAGGCTTTTGGTTTCAATTAATTTGGATTTGGTTTTGATTTAGGCCAACTTAACCTTTAGGTCAATTTGGGCTAAGTAGGTCAATTGTCCAATCATGGTTTTGGTCAAGTTCAACAATCAATTTGGAATGAACAAGCCATTGGTTGCAATCAATTTGGTTTATATTGATTTGATTTGATCTTTAGGTCAATTTGGGTCAACTTGGGTCAAGAGGCCAATTGTTTGGTTTGACTCAATCAAAGGTCAAGTTCAAATATTGATTTTGATTTGGTATGAATCATTGGTTTCAAGGCTTACAATTTGGGTGGGTTCATACTGGGTAAAATGACCAAGTTTTTTGACTAATTTGTGATAATTGATCAACCTAGGTGATCAACAATCATGATGGGAGGTTTTGATGGTTCAATCCAATTTGGGTAGGATTAGAACTTGGCTCAAATAGGTCAAATTGGCCACTTGGTTAAATTGGTTAGTTGGTAGAGGGTTGAGTTTGATTTAGTTGAGTTTATATGGATTGATATATAAATCAATTGGGTTTCAAATGGGTTTTGGTTCATTTGAACATTTCAAGTCAAAAGTTGGGGTTTGACTTGGGTTGATTTTGGTTTGGCTTGATGATTGTAGATTTCATTTATATTTGTGAATATGATTGAAGGTATGATTGATTCATGAGAAAATCAATGAATTTGGGTTTTGGAATGAAGGAATTTGGCTAAGTCCATGGAGTTGGGTCATGTAGTTTGATTTTGATTTGGTTTGATTTAGTTTTGATGATTTAAATGTATATTTCATTTAAATTTGTGAAGATGATTGAAAATATGATTGATTTGTGAGAAAATCAATTGAGTGATTTGGATTAAGATTTGGCTAAGTCCATGGGATAGGTCATATGAAGAGTTTTGATTTAATTTGATTTAGTTTGATTTAGTTTTGATCATTTAAAATGTATATTTGATTTATATTTAGAAGATGATTGAAGATATAAATTGATTATGAGAAAATCAATTGATTTTGGATTGATTTGGATTAAGATTTGGCTAAGTCCATGGGATAGTCATATGGCTTAGAAGGGTTTCAAGTTTGGATTTGATCATGGGCTTCAATCATTTTTGAAATTTGTTTGGATTTGGATTTGAATTTGATGTTTGAATTGAACTTGAGGTTTGCTTTGAGAAGGTGAACATGGATTGGATTTGGGTTGTAGGTAGGTGGATTATCCTAATCCCTAAGGCATAACCTAATCCTATGGTTAACCCTTCTAAGTTTAGGCTTAGTTAAGTGTTTACCTAATTGGTGTCTTATGACTAGGAAAGTCTTAGTGTCTAGAAGACTCCTAAGTCTAAGATGGGAAGATTGAATCTCAAGATAGTGTTGCCCCTAGATATAGAAGATTGAAGACCAAGCCAACTTTTCACATTTTAAACTTTGATATATCTTTCAACACTTTTCTTTAGACCAGATACATGAACAACAGTTCCATATTTTTCTACATGTGAAGTTCAAGAGGTGAGATCATTTATTGTGTCAAAGGAGATCTCAAGCCATTTATAGTTCATAGGTCGATATATGAGATGCAATTTATTACCTCCCTCAAAATCAACAAGTCTATTCTGTAAACTTGGAAAGTTTAAAAATAAAAGAAAAAAAAAAAAAAAGAGAAAGAAAGAGAAAAGAAAGAAAAGAAAAGAGAAAATGAAAACAAAAATAAGGGAGGGAAATAGACTTGAGGAGGAAGTGAGCCATTAGATTCCACCCAAGCATTACTCCATGAACATATGGATGGCCTAACCTCCACCAGTGTGAGGAAGAGGCTGTAGTCCCAAGGTGGAAAACCTTTTTATTGGCCAATAGGATATCCGCTACTGAGTACACCGCTATCCATATAGACTTAAAATTTAGTTCATAGGATGAGTCTTATATGGTTAGCACACCAGCCTCTTCTCAAGATTCCCTTGAGATAATGAGCTAGATAGAATGAAGATCTCAAAGCAAAGCATAAGTGTATCCAAGTCTATATGTGAAATAATTAGGCATTAGTTGGGAACCTTATCTCTAACCCCACTTCAAAAAAGTTAGGTTTGGTAGTTAAGAAAGCCCCAAAGTCATCCATATGTGAAGACTCGTGAGGTTCTTTCTGGGAGCATCATCAAGTCAAGAAGTTGATGTAGAACTTGAGGATGATTCATATAAAGATTTAATAGAATTACCTTTTGATTGGTACTTGTGTTCATAATTTAGCAAAGATAGGTTAATCCCACATACTTGTCAAAGCTGTCAAACTACTAAAAGAATATGGAAGAACAAATGCAAAAGCTCCAATCAAGATCGGACTAGATTCATATAGTGTCTATGATGATGATGATTACTACTTAGTCATCACCAATCATTTGGAATCGATAGTTCTTTCAAATCACATTAACTCATATGAGAGTCATTTAGAAACTTCATGATGATAATTTTGAAGTCAAAGATGCAAGAGTTTGAAGAAGAGATCAAGTCAACCATTGACAAGCTCAAAGAAATCAACTTAGAACTAAAGAAGATCCACTGACATACATCGCTTTGTTGAATGAAATTGAAACCAATGACTTAGTTAGGCTATTGGTTTAAGGATTACTTACATGGAGTTATGAAGAGATGCTGATTGGCTCTGATGTAGTCCATAAACTAGCAATAGAGCCTACTACAAACCTATCAAGCTCCTAGATGCATGCAATAACATAAATAATGTCATTTATGAAGTCAAGAAATTAATCCATGATGGTTCATTCAAGAAAAAAATACCCTACCTTATTAGCTGTCATCCTTAAGAAGAATGGCCAAATTCACATGCAATTTAGGATTTAAATAAGGCATGTCCAAAAGATGAATTTTACTACAATCCGATGGTGGACATTGCTCATCTCATGTAGTCTTCTCTTTCATGGATGGCTCATCTAGATATAACCAAATAAAGATGACCCCTGAAGATGAAAGAAATACTACTTTTAGAAGCACCGATTGGAATCTATTGCTATAAGGTCATGCCTTTCAGCCTTAAAAATGTCAGTGCTACATGCTAGTGGGCTATGACTCAAATCTTTGATGAACTCATTCAGCATCAAGTCGAGTGCTATGTTGATATCTCATGGTCAAAAGTAGAGAAAAGGAAGACCATCTCTTTGACTTGAGAGTAGTTTTCAAACAAGTAAGATAATTTAACCTCAAAATGAACCCCTAAGTGACATCATTGAGTAGCTTCAGAAATTCATTGGGTTTGTTGTCACACGGATTTAAAATCATCTAGAAGATCATGATATTAGAAATGCCACCCCTAAAAGTTTAACTCAACGGATCATTCCAAGGTGGTTGTTATCTAAGATGCTTTATATCTAACATTTAGAAGATGTTCATTCTCACCTTGTCAAAAGGATGCCAAGTTCAAGTGGGATGATAAGTGAGAGCATGCCTTCAAAGACATCAAGCATTACCACTGATTACATCGGTTCTAGTAGCCCTATCCCGTAACCCACTCATACTTTACATGGTTAGATGACTTGTGCTTTGTTGCCAATGATGAAAGGAAGAAAATGCACTCTACTCTCATCCATCATGTAATCCCAGTTAATTATCCATCCATTGAGAAGCATTGCCTAACTTTAATCTTTGCATCCCAAAAGCTACACCACTACATGCTTCCTCATGGTGAACTTAATCTCAGGATCAATCCACTTAATATCTCATGACATGGCCGAAGCTATCCAGATGGTTGGTACAATGGTCTATGATCCTCTGACAGTTTGACATTACCTTTATACCCCTTTGTGTGGTGAAAGGATAAGCGTTAATAGATTTCTTAGAAGCACACCCACTTCCTGCTAACTCTTTGTTTAGTGATGATCTCCCTGATAGATAAATCATGAACTTAAGGGATACTAGTATTCACTGGGAGATGTACTTTGATGGTGCTTTCCTCAAAGAGGAGAAGAACCATAATCTACTATTCCAGAAAGGTAGGGGTAGAAATAGTTCTTTAACTGATGTGATGAGATTCTCATATCATCTATCCAATCCTTGCACCAACAATGAAGTTGAATATGAGACTCTGATTGTCGGTCTGGAGTTGGCCATTACTCTAAGCATCCATAACATCAACATCATTGAGGATTCTCAGCTAGTTATCAACCAAATCACTGGGTCCTATAAGGTTATAAATCCCAAGCTCCATCACTACCACAAGTACACCATGGATTTATTGGCCCAAATCAGAGGTTACCATTTATAAGATTTTGAAGGAGAATATCATAGGTATGCTTTAGCCAAGCTTGGAGGAGGCATGTTCGAGGATGAGTCCATATCAATAAAAATCCAAAATAGATAAGTCTTATCCCTTATTGATATTGAACTCATCAAAAGTACTCTTTAAAGGGAGGTTTCATTGCCAAGGATGAGGAGTTAGATTGAGGCAACCATTCATGGATTACCTAAATATAAAAAACTACCTCAAGAGAAGTCTCAAGCCCATTAGATGAAGCAAAAGAACACTTTCTTACGCTCTTGTGGATGGTGTCTTGTACCGATGATCTTTTGATCATATGTGGTTACATTGTTTAGACAAGCACAAAGCCCGTAAGATCATGACCGAGGTACACTTAAGATTATGTGGATCTAACCAATTTGTCCATGAAAGACAAGATCAAGAGACTAAGATACTACTAGCGATGATCAAAGATTGCATGGATATGGCTAGCGATGCCACCAATATCAAATACACGGTCCAACCACCCAACATTCTACATCCTACATTAGCATCATGGCCATTCGAAAGTGTTGGGTACCATAGTGGGTACAATTGATCCTCCTTCTTCCAAGGGTCATCTCATCTTAGTGTTACTGACTACTTTTCCAAAAGGTGATTTTGCTAGAGGTCACAGCATTAAAAGTTTTTTTTAGAACCATATATAGGTTTGGAGTGCCTTGACAAATTATATTGATAATGGTACATTCAAGAGCACTAAGATCAACAACTTTTCCTAGACACAACATTGATTGAGATATTCTACCATCAACTACCGAGGGAAAATGGCTTAAAGAAGCCTTCAATAAGCTCTCATCCAAATAGTAAAGAAGACACTTGATAATACAACAAGTAGTGGAATGAGTAGTTGAAGCCTTGTGGGCCTACCGCATCATATATATAGAACTCCAACCTGCCTACCTTTCTTCTTAGTGTATGGGTCCAAGTTATTCTACCATTAAAAAGTCCAACTCATCACTAAGTCTGTGGGTAGCAAGACCAAAATAGAATAGAACGTGAGTTAGAACAATGGTTTGAGGAGAGACGCCTAGCATGCCAAACCGAGTTGTACAAAGCTAAAATGATTCAAGCTCATAATTGGTATGTCCTAGAGGTTTTCAAGTAGAGAGCTTATTTTAGTTCTAAGGAGAATTGTTGCCATTGTAAGATGGGAGGCAAGTTTGAACCACTTGGGAAGGCCCCATGCATAGAGAATGCCTACCAAGAGGATCTTATCACCTTATTAATCATAAGGGAGAGCACCCAATGCTTCCAATCAATGAGTTCTACTTAAAGAAATATTATAAATTATGTTTGAAAGTAATTATCATCAATGAAAATTTCATTTGAATTCACTCCATATTGAAAGTATTCTTGTTTATAATCTGCCATGATATGTTTAGGTAGTAAGGAACCAAGATGTCTATCCTTCATCAACACAACACAAACACAAACTACACACAAAGATATATAAAACAAACACATATCTTTTATCTCTACTACTGAAGTTGAGATAACACCCCAACGACTCACTCAATGGTTGCTAGGTCGTCGACGCTTACCCTGCTAGTGTCACCCCTGGTCTTCTTTCTTTGAGGATGTAAGTCTGCTAAACTTTCCTTCTTACTTGGACACTCACAAAGAATGAGTGCCTGTTAGTTTGGCCTACCGCATGTATGGGTGCTACCTCATGTTGGCTTCATTTAAGAGGATGTGAGTCTATTACACTTTCTTCTGATTAGCTTTCGCAACTGGTTGAGTATATTTGAGGTTTAGATAAGTCCCCTAGTGCCTCCCTCTTGAATATTCAAGTTTAGGTCCAACCCTTCCTGCTCCCCGCCAAGTAGTCTAGGTCGATAACATATGTCTGTCGATGAGACTATCTGATGATCGCTTCACTAGAAAGTTGTTACACTTTCTTTATAGATTGATGGGCACCTCAGGTTGGTTGGTGCTCACTTTGCTAACAGATACACCACTCATGCTGATAGATACACCTTAGGTTGTTTAGTTCACACCTGGATACACCACTCATGATGTAAGTCTACATTTTCTTCTTGAGTTAGCCACCATACACCTATAAGATTTCTTTTCCAAGGCTTAGATAATGCCCTAGAAGCACCTCCCCTATGGGCACTATATTTGATCACATCCTTACCCCATTTAGATACTACTCAAGTTACTATCGATTGGACAATTTCTTCCAAAACCACCTGGTTGGAGAATTATCCTATGGATGTGATTCTCCTTGGTCCATAAATATATAGGTCAAGGCTACATAGCTCTTCTTGGGTGGTCCCTCACACCTAGGGTCCACAAAACATATATATATACAATATGTTCATTTTTGATTAGAGGACACCCCATTTCCCAGCATCCTATCTTTAGTTGTAGAAAAACTCAATCGAATCACATAACTACTCTTGATTTGATGTATGTCCTACATTCACCAAGAAGTCATCACAAGTACAAAGTGTCACCCAGATTGTTCCCTACTTCAAAAGATGTAAGATTGCTATGCCTTCTTCCTAGCATAATTATTGCACACCGAAAGGTAACCACTTAGGTTGGCTATCTACCCTGCTGTAAGACTATCCTTGGATTTTAAATTTGAGATAGACAAGTCTGATATGCTTCTTAGTCATCACACACTTACATAGTCCATAAATAAATCTATCAAATTTGATCCCACATCCCTAGAGATATGCCCTCAATTCAAATCAAACTAAACCAAACAAACCATATCAAACCACACATGAAATTAAGATAAAATTAACCCCGACTACTTTGAGTTGACATAAGTCCCATCCACTCAGTCACCCAAGGTCTTGATTGTGCATCCAAGTCACCCCAGTTGTTCCTCACTTTGGAAGATGTAAGTTTGTCATGCCTTCTTCCTAGCACAACCATTGCACACCGAAAGGCAACCCTTTAGGTTGGTTAGATCTACCCTGCAGCCGATAGACTATCTCTTTGGATTTGCAAACCGAGGTAGTCAAGGTCGATATATAACCCTTCTGGGTCCATTGCACACAAAGTGTCATAACTCATTAAATACCCAAACTAATTTTCCCTTCTAGAGTTAAATTACCCCTTCTCCTTAGTATAGCCCAAATCATATAAAAAAGTCAAAACAAATTAAATTCAAAACCAACCTCCCTAGATAGCCAAATTAAACCAACTCCCCAAGAGAGTCTAAATCAAAGAAATCCAACCAAACTCTTATTCCATATATATCCCCAAATCTATGAAATTGAACTCAAATCCTAATACTGTGGATAGCTCAACATACTTCCCTAGTGGAAGGTTCTTTATACCCAATCCCTCAGACTGAGCCCATATCTCAAGAGATATGCCTCCAATCAAAAAAAAAATAAATTAAAATCATTCAAAAATCCCATGGATTATAGATTATTATCCCCAACTTATCTTTCCACAAATCATATAATCAAATCGAATTCAAACCTTATCCCTAGCATATTTTCTTCTTCTATGCCCTTGACATAGACCCCTCACATGTCATGTCCAATGCATGTGTGATCCCCTAATAGATTTGCCTCCATGTCCTTGACATTCTAAATCTTATTTCTTCTTATACATAATACTTCAACCAAAAGCAATTTGTATTAATTCAAATTACATCATCTTAACATTGTAATCAACATTTTATAGGTCAAAGTAAACTAACTATTCAATATCATGCTAAACATATTATAGTGAATTATATATATTATATTATAATATATGATGTTTTTTATAATTTGCTATATTATAATATTCTAACATAAGGCTCATTAAAATCATTTATACAAAATTTTCTCAAAATATGTTCATTTTGATGCAAAATTTATATTTTTTATTAAAATGGTAAAATACATATTTTGGTTCTTAGTGCCATGAACCAAATTCTTCCATCTCAACCTTTAAATTAACATTTTGTGAGTTTTGACCTAATGTATTATAACAAAGTAAAACATACCAAATGTACAATAACATTTAGACCACACATTCATATATAAGTTATATTGTTATGTACATTATATTTTAATATGCTTTCATATAATATATTACATTACACTAAAATGAATAACTTTAAGACAAAATTTATAAAATTTGGTTGAAAATGAACAATTATTTTAGATGCAAAATTCCATTCTTGATTAAATGACACACCATAGCACACCAAGTGATGTTTCCTAAAGCTTTTAAATTTGGCCAACCCATCATCTTATAAATTAGATTTTTATGAATTATAAGTACAAACTCTTAAAATATAAAGAAAGTAAATAAAAAAAACAAGTAGTAATACACAATAGTATGTTATAATGTATGATGTTGCACTATGTTATGACATCTTATATTATAATACACTATAACATACTATATTATATTATATTGCATATCAAATCAAAAGGGATTGATTAAGATAAATAATCATAAAATTAGTGTAAAAAAAAAAAAACAATAATATATTTTGTGGTTTTATTTTGGGTTTATTTAATAGTTTAGGTATTTTTTTTATTTATTTGAGATTATTTTATTTTTCATTTTATTTGGTTTTATTTAGTTTATTTTATATTTAGTTTAGGTTTATTATTTTAGTTTATTTTTTTAGGTTCAAGTTTTTTTGTTTATGTTTATTATTTAGTTGAGTTTTATTTTTTTTTATTTTATTTTAGTTTAGGTTTTATTTTATTTTTTTCAAGTTTAGTTTAGGTTTATTTTATTTTTTTAGGTTTATTTTAGGTTTATTTTTAATTTATTTTTAGGTTTATTTTTAAGTTTAGATTTTTTTATTTAGTTTTATTTTATTTTATTTTTTACATTTATTTTTATTTTATGTTTAGTTTTTATTTTATTGTTTATTCTTTTTTTATTTTAGTAGTTTGTGGTTTCTTTATTATCTTAAAATTATTTTTATCTTTCTATTTTATGTTTATATAGTTAAGTTTTTATTTATTATCTTTATTAGGTTTGATTTTATATTATTTATTTATTATAGCCTAGTTTTGCTTTTTCAGTGTTTACATAATATCATAAATATTATAAATTTTTTTCCTCATATTTCATTCATTATCAGTGGCTAGGGTCTATGGTTAGGGTACCAATAGGGCTAGGCACAGGATTATCTTTATGTAAGGTAGTAGTGGCTAGTGCCTATTAGGATAGTAATAGATCATTATAAGGAGGATTAGGGCTAGGGCCTAGATTTAGGGCTAGGGTTTTTTTAGAAAAAGTTTAATTTATTTTAGTATTTTATCTATTTTTATTTTATTTTTTTATTTTTTTATTTATTTATGTTTTATTTATTTATTTGGTTTATCATTTAGGTCATTTATTTTAGTTTTTTTTAGGTTTAGTTTATGATTTTTTAGTGTAGTTTATTTTTTATTTTTTTTTTAGTTATTTTATTTTGGTCATTTAGGTTTATTTTATTTTATGTTTAGGTTTTTTTATTTTAGGATATTTTTATCTAATATTTTAGTTTAGATTTAGTTATTTTAGATTTTAATTTATTTAGTTTATTTTATATATTTTAGTTTTAGTTATTTTATTTTATTTTATTTTATATTTTTTTTTAGTTTTAGTTTTTATATTATTTTTTTGTAGTTTTATTTTTATATAATTTTAAGTTTAAGTTTATTATTTTTTTATTTTAAATTTATTTTATTTTATTTGGTTTTTTTTATTTTGAATTTAGTTTAAGTAGGTTTCATTATTATTATTTTATTTTCTTTTTAGTTTAAGTTTTAGTTTAGGTTTTATTTCATTTTATTTTTTATTTTATTTTGATTCGTTTTTATTTATTTTATTTTTTAGATTTATTTAGTTTAGTTTAAGTTTTTTATCCTTGGGTTTATTTTATCATTTTAGTAGTTATGGTTTTGGGTTTACTTAGGTTTAGGGTTTAGGGTTTAGATTTTTAGGTTTAGTTTAGGGGTTTAGGTTTGCTATTTAGGGTTTTAGGTTATAAGGTTTAGGGTTTAGGGTTTAAGGGTTTTAGGGTGTAGGGTTTTGGTTTTAAGTGTAGGGTTTAGGTTTTAGGGTTTTTGGTTTTTTTTATAACAGAGAACAAATTAAGGTTTAGTAGTTCTTCATTTTGATTTCATCAACCAAGTAACACACCAAGTTTTCTAAGACACAAGAGATGACATAGATAAAAAAATGAGCACGCATAGAGTGAACCAAAAATACTAGATAACTAGAACCGTCTATACTATAAAGAGAAAATTCCATAAGCAGCAGATCGGATCAACCTTGACCTCTCGAGTAGCAGGATCCACCATCAAATCCCCGATCTCTACCTCTGCCACCACCATGGCAGTAACCTCAGTCGCTCCTCCCTCCTACATAACCACCACTACTCTGATCACCACCTCAATATCCACCAGCACCTCTAGATCCCCCACCACCACCATGATAACTGCCACCTCCGCCTTCACCTCCATCACTAGATCTAGACTAAGCCTGGTTGATAGTGTTGTTCCTACCATCAAGGTTATGCCCATTCTTAGAGTTTAGGTTTAGGTTTTTGGGTTTTGGTTTATTTTTAATTTATTTAGTTACTTTAGTTTTAGTTTTTAGTTTAGGGTTTAGGGTATAGGGTTATAGGCTTTATGCTTTTAGGGTTTAAGGTTTAGGGTTTTATTTTATGGTTTTTGGTTTAGGATTTAGGATTTTGTGGTTTTTGAATTTAAGGTTTAGATTTTTTTTTAAATTAAGTACTAGTAGGTTTAGGTTTATTTAGTTTACTAGTTTATTTTTTTATTTTTATTTTTTATTTTTTATTTAGTTTATTTTTTATTTATTTTTTGTTAGGTTTTATATTTAGTTTTTTTTTTTAGTTTTAGTTTAGTTTTATTTTTAGGTTTAGGTTTAATTTTTTAGTTATGTTTTATATTTTTTAGTTTAGGTTTTTTTATTTTAGATTTTTTTTTATATTTTATTTTGTTTATATTTTATTTATTTTTTTTTTAGTTTTAGTTTATTTATTTATTTTATTTATTTATTTTATTTTTATTTATTTTATTTAGTTTTTAATTATTTATTTTTTATTTTATTTTATTTTTGGGCTTTAATTTAGTTTATTTTATTTTATTTTTTATTTTATGTATTTCATCTTATTGGTTTTTCTTTAGGTTTATTTTATTTTTTAGTTTAGTAGTTTTCTTTTATCATTTTATATTTTTTATTTTTATTTTATTTTATTTTTAGGTTTTGGTTTTTAGTAGTTTTATTTATTTTTTAATTTATTAGCTCACATTTAATTTTATTTTATCTTATTTTAGGTTTATTAGTAAGTTTTGGTTTTAGCTGGCTCAGGGTAACATCAGGTTTTTAGGCTCAGGCCAGGTTATCAGTGGCCAGGCCTAGGGCTCAGTTTAGGCCTAGTGTGTGGTTGGGGTAGGTCATCCAGGTCTGATAGCCAGGGCCTAGGGCCCAAGTAGGGTTTGTAGGGTTTATGGCTAGACACCCAGTCTTCAGTTGGTATTTTTAGCATCAGGGTAGGATTTAGGGCCAGGCTGTAGGAATAGGGTAGGGTGTATTTTCATATAATATTTTTAGACAGTATGTCTATTTAATTATTTATTTTATTTTATTTATTTATTTTTATTTTTTTTTTATTTTTATTTTATTTTGTTTGGTATTTTATTTTAGATTTATTTATTTTAATTTAGTTTTTTATTTTAGTTTATTTTTTATGTCTAGGCTTAGGTTTATGTTTATTTTCTAGTTTAGTTTTATTTTGATTTATTTTTTTTTAGTTTTATTTTCTATTTTGATGTTTATTTAAGTTTTTATTTTATTTTTTAGTTTTGGTATTAGGTATTTATTTTATGTTTAATTTTAGGTTTAATTTTTTTAGTTTAGTTTTAGGTTTATTTTTTGTTTATTTTATCTTATTTAGTTTAGTTTTTTTTTAAGTTTAGGATTAGGTTATTTTATTTTAGTTTAGTTTATTTTAGTTTAGGTTTAGGTTTATTTTAGTTTTATTTATTTTATTTTATTTTATAGTTATTTTAGTTTTAGGATTTATTTTTTTTTTTTATTTAGTTTATTTTATTTTATTTATTTTATTTTTAGGTTTTATTTTTTCATTTTATGTTTATTTTTTAATTTGTAGTTTTTTTTGGTTTTATTTTATTTTTTTAGTTTTAGCATTTATTTTATTTTAATTTAGTTTTAATTTTTTATTTTATTTATTTTTTTAGGTATAAGTAAGTTTATTTATTTTATTTTTTTTATTAAGGTTTAGGTTTATTTATTTATTTTATTTTCAGTTTGATTTTTTTTAGGTTTAGGTTTTATATCTTTTAGTTTAGGGTTGATCTTAGGTTAGGGCATATCAGGATTAGTTTTGGGCTTGGGTTTAGTATTTAGAATAAGGCCTGTGATTTGGATTTTAGGTTAGTGTTTAGTGCTTAGGGTTTTTATTTGTGGTCAGTTAGTTTATTTTAGTAGTGGTAGAGTTTTTATTTGTTTTAATTTTTATATTTTATTTTTTCAATTAAGCAAACCAGTTTAGGTTTATTTAGTATTTTAGTTTTTATTTTATTTTTATTTTATTTGTTTTATTTTTAGTTTTATTTAGTTTATTTTAGTTTATTTTTAGGTGGTTTAGGTTTATTTTTAGTTTAGTTTTATTTTGTTTATTTTTTATTTTGTTTATTTTTATCTTGGTTTAGGCTTTATTTTAATTTTTTAGGTTTAGGTTTTGTTTATTTATGGTTTATTTTAGTTATTTTAGTTTTATTTAGTATTTTTTAGTTATTATTTTATTTATTTTTCCAAGTCTTTTAAGTTTAGGTTTAGGTTTATTTACTTAGTTTAGTTTATCTTAGTTTAGGTTTAGGTTTATATTATGTTATTTTAGGTTTAGGATTTTTTTTGTCTGTGGTCAGTTTTTTTTATTTACTATAATTTTTAGTTTAGGTTTTATTTATTTTTATTATTTATTTTTATTATTTTTTATTTTAGGATTAGTTTTCATTTTATTTAGATTTTATTTTTTTATAGTTTAGTTTTAGGTTTTTATTTATATTTTATAATAGTTTTAATTTTTATATTTCATTTTAGCTTAGGTTAGTTTAGTTTATTTTATTTTATTTTATTTATTTATTTGGTATTTTATTTATTTTATTTTTATTTTATTTATTTTAGGTTTAGTTTTATAGCTTTTTAAGGTTTAGTTTTGCTCAGGTTTTAGGTTTTTTTTTTTTTTTTTTTTTTTAGTTTTTTTTAGTTTTTAGGTTTAGTTTACTTTAGTTTATTTATTTTATTTTATTTATGGATTTAAGTGATTTATTTTTAGTTTATTGTTAGTTTATTTTATTTAGTTTTTTATTTATTTTGTTTATTTATTTTTATTTTAGGTTTAGTTTTTTATTTTTTTAAGTTAGGGTTTGAGTTTTATTTTTTTTATTTTATTATTTTTTTTAGATTTATCTTTAGGTTTAGGTTTTATTTAGTTTTATTTTATTTTATTTTAGGTTTATTTTATTTATTTTAAATTTAAATTAATTATATTTTTAGTTTTTATTCTTAGGTTATTTATTTTATTTTATTTTATTTATTTTTATTTATTTTATTTTACTTAATTTTAGGTTTTATTTAGGTTTTATTTTATCTATTTTTATTTATTTTAGATTTAGATTTTATTTATTATTTTATTTCTTTTACTTAGGTTTAGGTTTAGGCCTAGTATATTTAGTTTGTGGCCTAGGGTTTTAGGTTTAGGGTTTTTAGATTTTGGGTTTAGGGTCATCTTTAGTGTTTGTGCTTTGGTTTTATGATTTAGGGATTGGGCTGTGGTCATTAGTATCAGGTCAGTAGTTAGAGCCCAGGATTTAGGCTCAGTTTTATTAGTTTATAGGTCAGGACAGGTATTAGGCCCAGGGTAATGTAAAGGATAGAGGTAGGAGTGCATGTGTCCAGTAGTCTTTTTAGGTTTAGCTTTGGCCTAGTCTTTCTTTTAAAAAACAAACCAACAAGATATCTTAGTCTTTTTATTATGTACCATCTTGTTATTTAGGGTAGGCCCAGGAGAGCCTTTATGGTCTGGGTCTTAAGCTTTAGCTCTAGTGTAGGGTGAGGGGAGTAGGGATGATCATGCAGTAGGGCCCAGGGCCCAGGGCCTTTGGCCTTGTTTAGTTGGGGCCAGTTTCTATTTCTTTTAGTGCCTAGGTAGGGCAGTTTTAGTTTATGTTTAGCCAGAAGGTGTATTTTGTAAGGGTAGGTCTTCATTTTAAGTTGAGTGCCTTTAGATAGGTTTAGCAAGGCAGTATTTATATTTAGGTTTTAAAGTTTATTTTCTTTTCATTTTATTTATTTTAGTTTATTTTTAGGTTTAGGTTGAGGTTTATGTTTATTTCTTAGTTTATCTTTATTTTTATTTTTTATTTTTAGGTTTAGGTTTAGGTTTTTATTTTATTTTTTTAGGTTTAAGATTTAGGTTTTTATTTTAGGTTTATTTTTAGGTTTTATTTTTAGTTTAAGTTTAGGTTTATTTTTAGTTTATTTAATTTTATTTAGTTTAGGGTTTAGTTTTAGGTTTTATTTATTCTAGTTTAGTTTATTTTTATTTAGGTTTTTATTTATTTTATTTTATTATTTTAGGTTTAGGATTTTTTTTAGTTTAAGATTTAGGTTTTTTTTTCTATATTTATATTTAGGTTTATTTTTTATGTTTTGGATTTTAGTTTATTTTTATTTTATTTTATTTTAGGTTTATTTTATTTTTATTTTTCGTTTAGTTTTTATTTTATTTAGGTTTTATTTTTAAGTTTATTTTATTTTATAGTTTAGTTTAGGTTTTTATTTATTTTATTTTAATTTAGTTTTATTTTTTATTTTATTTTAATTTTAGGTTTAAGTTTAGGTTTGGGCTTAAGTTTTTATTTTATTGTGTACTTCGTTCAGTTACGTATTGCTAACTTATTTTTATTTTTTAAGTTTATTTATTTAGTTTTGGTTTTAGGTATTTACAGGGTTTAGGATTAGGGTTTAGGGTTTAGAGTTTAGGGTTTGGGGTTTAGGGTTTAGGGTTTAGGGTTGTAGGTTTTATGGTTTAGGGTATAGGATCTAGGGTTGTATGTTTAGTGTTTAGGGTTTAGGGTTTATGGTTTAGGTTTGTTTTTTAGAAAAAAAATTAAGTAAACTAATAGGTTTAGGTTTATTTAATTTACTTAGTTCTTTTTAATTTATTTTAATTTATTTTATCTTTTATTTTTATTTGAATATATTTTCTATTTTTATTTAATTTAGTTTATTTATTTTAGGTTTATTTATTGTAGTTTAGGTTTTTTTATTTTAGTTTATTTTTTAGGTTTAGGTTTAGGTTTATTTTTTAGTTGAGTTAAACTTTTATTTTATTTTTTAAGTTTAGGTTTTTAGGGTTTAGGGCTTCAGGTTTAAGGTTTAGTGTTTAGGGTTTTAGGGTTTAAGGTCTTAGGGTTTAGGGCTTAGGGTTAGGGTTTAGGGTTTAGTATTTAGGCTTTAGGGTTTAAGGTTTAGGGTTCAAGGTTTAGGGTTATAGGTTTAGGGTTTTGGGTTTTGGGTATAGGGTTTAGGGTTTAGGGTTAGGGTTTATTTTATTTTGTTTTGTTTTATTTTTTATTTTTAGGGCTTAAGGTTCAGTGTTTAGGATATAGGTTTTTGGTTTAGGGTTCTAGTTTTAGTTCAGGTTTATTTTTAAATTAAGTAAACTAGAAGATTTAGGGTTTTTTGAGTTTATTTTTTATTTATTTTAGTTTTGTATTATTATTTTTATTTAAGTTTATTTCATTTATTTTAGGTTTTAGGATTTTTTTATTTTAGTTTATTTTTTAGGTTTAGGTTTAGGTTTATGTTTATATTTTAGTTTAGTTTTATTTTTATTTTATTTTTTGGTTTAGGTTTAGGTTTTATTTTATTTTTTTAGGTTTAGGTTTTAGGTTTTTATTTTAGGTTTATTTTTAGTTATTTTTTTAGTTAAGGTTTAGGTTTATTTTTCATTTATTTTATTTTATTTAGTTTAGGGTTTAGGTTTAGTTTATTTTAGGTTTAGGCTTAGCTTTTATTTAATTAATTTAGTTTATTTTAGTTTAGGTTTAGGTTTATTTTATTTTATTTATTTTAGGTTTAGGTTTTTTTCTTTTAGTTTAAGGTTTAGGTTTAGGTTTTATTTTTTACTTATTTTTAGGTTTATTTTCTATGTTTAGTTTTTTTTATTTGGTTTTTATTTTATTTTAATTTAGTTTTATTTTATTTTTATTTTTCGTTTAGCTTTTGATTTTAGGTTTATTTTATTTTTAGTTTAGTTTAGGTTTTTATTTCTTTTATTTTAGTTTAGCTTTTATTTTTTGTTTTATTTTAATTTTAGGTTTATATTTAGGTTTAGGTTTTAGTTTAGTATTTTATTTCATTTTATTTTATTATTTTATTTAGCTTTAGGTTTATTTATTTATTTTATTTTGAGGTATTATTTCATTTAGCTTTTTTGGGTTTAAGGATTATGGTTTAGGGTTTAGGGTTTAGGGGTTGGTGTTTAGGGTTTAAAGTTTTGGGTTTAGGGTTGTAGGTTTTAGTTGAGGTTTAGGGTTTAGGTTTTAGTTTAGGATTTAGGATTTTTAGTTTTTTTAATTTTAACAGAGAACAAATTCAGATTCAACATTTTTTTTTTGATTTAATTAACCAAGTAACACAACAAGTTTTCTTAGACACAAGCGATGACATAGAATAAATCAAAATCCCTAGATAATTAGAATGTGTCACTATAAAGAACAGTTCCATAAGTAGTAGATTGGATAGTTCTTCAATTTCTCTTTTCCCATTAGAACCACCTCGCCTCTTGAGTAGTGGTTTATATCCTTAGTCTTTACATACACCACCACCGCTGTAACCTGTCATTTCTCCCACCTCCCTGCTTTCACCACCACCTCCATATCCACCAACACCTCGGATACCCCACCACCATTGATAACTACTACCTTCACCTTTACGCCGACTAAAGCTTGGTTGTGATGATGTTCTTGCCATCAAGGTTCAGGCCAATCGTAGGGTTTAGGTTTATTAAGTTTCAGGGTTTATGTTTATTTTTTAATTTATTTAATTACTTTAGGTTTAGGTTTAGGTTTTGGGGTTTGAGGTTTAGGGTTTTAGGAGGTTTAGGTTTAGGGTTTAGAGTTTAGGTTTTTTTAGGGGTTTAGGGTTTGGGGTTTTAGGTTTAGGTTTAGGGTTAGGTTTTAGTTTAGGGTTTAGATTTAGATTTTAGGTTTAGGGTTGGGTTTTAGTTTAGGGTTTAGGGTTTTATTTTTTTATTTTTATTAGAGAAAAATTAGATTCAACATTTCTTTTTTTTTTGATTTAAATTAACCAAGTAACACCAAGTTCTCCAAGACACAAGCGATGGCATAGATAAAAAAAGCAAGCATAGAGCAAATCAAAAACCCAATATAACTAGAACCGTCTCTACTGTAAAGACTTATTTCCAGAAGAAGCATATCGGATTGGTAGTTCTTCAGTTTCTTTAGTTCCCATCAGAACTACCCCGGCCTCTCAGGTAGTAGGATCCACCATCATATCCCCGATCTCTCCCTCTGCCACCACCACGGCTGTAACCATCATCGATCCTTCTGCCTCTATAACCACCACTACTCTGACCACCAACTCTATATCCACCAGCACCTTCAAATCCCCGACCACCATTGCGATAATCGCCCCCTCCGTCTTTGCCTCAACTGCCAAATCTAGATTGAGCTTGGTTGACAGTGATGTTCTAGCCGTCAAGGTTCTACCCATTCTTAGGGTTTAAGTTTATTTTTAAAATTATTTAGTTACTTTAGGTTTAGGTTTAGGGTTTGGGGTTTAGGATTTAGGGTTAGGGTTAAGGTTTAGGGTTTCTGGTTTAGGGTTTAAGGTCTAGGGTTTAAGTTTAGGGTTTATGATTTCAAGATTTATGCTTTTAGGGTTTAGGGTTGTAGGTTTAGTGTTTTAGGTTTAAGGTTTAGGGTTTAAGGTTAATTTTATGATTTAGGGTTTAGGGTTTAAGGTTTAAGATTGAGGGTTTTGGGTTTTTTTTAGATTAAGTAAACTGATAGATTTAGGTTTATTCAGTTTACTTAGTTTTTGTAATTTTAATTTATTTTATTTTTTTATCTAGGTTTATTTTCTATTTATATTTAAGTTAGTTTATTTATTTTAGGTTTATTTATTTTAATTTATGTTTTTTAATTTAATTTATTTTTTAGGTTTAGGTTTAGGTTTTGGTTTATTTTTAAGTTGAGTTTTATTTTTATTTTATTTTTTAGGATTAGTTTTTTAGGTTTTTAGGGTTTAGGGTTTAGGGTTTAAGGTATAGTGTTTAGGGTTTATGGTTGTAGGGTTTAGGGTTTTAGGGTTTAGGGTTTAGGGTTAGGGTTTATGGTTTAAGGTATAATATTTAGTGTTTATGCTTTAGGGTTTACGATTTAGGGTTTAGTGTTAGGGTTTCTTTTATTTTTTTTTTTATATTTAGGGTTTTAGATTTTTGGTTTTAGGTGTAGAGTTTAGGTTTTAGTTTAGGATTTAGGGTTTTTTGTTTATTTTTATTTTTTAACAGGGAACAAATTCAGATTCAACATTTCTTCTTTTCAATTTCATCAACCAAGTAACACTCCAAGTATTCTAAGACATAAGCGATGACATAAATAAAAATTATGCACGCATAGAGCAAATCTAAAACCCTAGATAACTAGAATCATCTCTACTGTAAAGACATAATTCCATAAGTAGTAGAACCACCATCATAACCATCAACCATTCTTCAGTTTCTCCAGTTCCCATCAAAACCACCCCAGCCTCTCGAGTAGCGAGATACACCATCATATCCCCGATCTCTCCCTCCACCATCACCACGGTTGTAACCTCCATTGCTCTTCCTGCCTCCACAACCACCACCACTAAATCCACCAGCACCTCCAGATCCCCCACCACCACTATGATAATCGCCACCTCTGCCTTCACCTCCACCACCAGTTCTAGACTGAGCTTGATTGATGGTGATTTTCCTGCCGTCAAGGTTCCACCCATTCTTAGGGTTTAGGTTTAGGTTTTTTAGGTTTTAGGGTTTAGGTTTATTTTTTATTTATTTAGTAACTTTAAGTTTAGGTTTAGGGTTTTGGTATTTAGGGTTTAAGTTTTAGGGTTAGGGTTTAGGGTTTAGGTTTTAGGGTTTAAGGTTTAGAGTTCAGGGTTTAGGGTTTTAGGATTTATGCTTTTAGGGTTTAGCATTTAAGGTTTAGGGTTTAGGGTTTAATGTTTAGGATTTTGGGTTTATGGTTTTTTAGTGTTTAGGATTTAGGGTTTGGGGTTGTAGGTTTAGGGTTTAGGGTTTTTGTTTATTTTAGGGTTTAGGGTCTTGGGTTAGTTTTAAGGTTGTTTAAAATTAAAATAGATTAGTTTATTTAGTTTATTTTATTTATTTTAGTTTATTTTATTTTTATTTTATTTAGGTTTATTTTTTTATTTTAGTTTATATTTTTTATTTATGTTTTCTTTGTCTAAGTTTAGGTTTTGGTTTATTTTTTAGTTTAGTTTTATTTTTATTTTATTTTTTAGGTTTAGGTTTTATTTTTAATTTTTAGGTTTAGGTTCAAGTTTTTATTTTATTTTTTTAGGTTTAGGTTTTAAGTTTTTATTTTAGGTTTATTTTTAGGTTTTATTTTCTAGTTTAGGGTTTAGGTTTGTTTATTTTAGTTTTAGGTTTAGGTTTTATTTATTTTAGTTTAGTTTATTTTAGTTTAGGTTTTCAATTATATTATTTTGTTTATTTTAGGTTTAGGTTTTTTTTAGTTTAGGGTTTAGGTTTTATTTATTTTAGGTTTATTTTTTAGGATTAGTTTTATTTTATTTTATTTAGGTTTATTTTATTTTATCTTTCATTTAGTTTTATTTTATTTAGCTTTTTATTTTTAGGTTAATTTTATTTTTTTAGTTTAATTTAGTTTTTTATTAATTTTATTTAGTTTAATTTTTATTTTTTTATTTCATTTTATTTTTAGGTTTAGGCTTAGGTTTAGGTTTTAGTTTAGGTTTTATTTTATTTTATTATTTTATTTAATTTAAGTTTTGGTATTTTATTTATTTATTTATTTTAAGTTTTATTTAGTTTAGGTTTAGGTTTTTAGGTTTTTAAGATTTAGGGTTTATGGTTTAGGTTTTTAGGTTTTTACATTTTTAAGTTTTTAGGCTTTTAGATTTAGGGTTTAGGGTTTTGGGTTTAGAGTTTAGGGGTTTTAGGTTTAAGGTTTTAGGGTTTAGGGTCTTAGGGTTTAGGGTTTAAGGTTTAGGGTTTAGGGTTTAGGGTTTTAGTATTTAAGATTAAGCATTTAGGATCGTGGGTTTAAGGGTTAGGGTTTAAGGTTTTGGGTTAGTTTTAGGGTTTTAGTGTTTAAGGTTAAGGTAAATTAATGGAATTAATAGATATTATGGTTCATAGAAAGATAAATATTTTTGTGTTCAAGAAACTAAATGGGTTTAGGAAGGCCAAGGAGATTGATAGTTTAGGTTTTAAACTTTGGTATTAGGTAAAAGTATGGTGTAGGTGTGATTATAGATAAAAGTTTGAAGGATAATGTTATAAAATTAATAGATGTGGAGATAGAATTATAGCTTTAAAGGTTTATTTAGATTATCAATGTTATAGTGTATGCTTTCAAGGTTTGGAGGTAAGCTCGAAAATTTTTTGGAATGAATTAGAGGGATTAATACAAAAGATACCTCTTGAAGAAAAGTACTTATTGGGGGATTTAAATGGACATGTTGGTAGAGTGGTAAAGATTTTAAAAGTATTCATGGTGGTTATGGATTTGTGACTAATGAAGGTAGAACTATATTAGATTTTAGGCTTATGATTTTGTAGTTGCTAATACTTTATTTAAGAAAAGAGATGGGCATATTATTACTTATAAAAATGGATCTAGTAAAACCAGATTAATTATTTTTTTGATAAAAAAATAGATCATTTAGATTGTAAAGATTAGGTCATACCAAGTGAAATTTTAAGTATCCAACATATTAGTTTTAGATTTTAAGATGAAAGGTTGTAAGAGAAAAATAAACTAAATTATTGTTAGGATTAGATGGGGATACTAAAGAACATAAATAAAATATTTTTTAGAGCAAACTTTATTAGCATTTAGATGTTCATAAGGAAGCTAACGTTATGTGGGAAAAAATATCAAGTGAAATTAAGCAAGTTGCTAAAGATGTGCTTAGGAATCAAAGGAAAAGCTTCTTTTAATAAGAATAGTTGGTGGTGGAGTCGAGTGTGCAAGAAATGATAAAAATAAGAAACATTGTTATAAAACTTGGTTTATATGTAAAACTTAGAATTGGGAAAGATATAAAATGATTAGAGATTCTAAGAAAGCAATATATGATGCAAAATTTAGCTTTTAGTGATTTATAATAGATTAGATACCAAAGAAGGTAAAGATGTATGTATAAGTTTAAAGAGATGGGAAAGACATAGTTCAAGTGAGGGATGAAAATAATAAGTGCTTTTCTTAGAAAAGATATTGAAAATAGGTGGATGAGGTATTTTAATAAACTTTTCAATGAAGGATAGATTTAATACCTAAACAAAATAGAATTTCATTTTATCATATTAGTAAATTAAGTTAGTGAAGCTTTAAAGAAAAATGAAATGTGGAAAAGTAGTTTGATAATAATCCAATAGAAGTGTGGAAATGTTTAGGAGATCAAGGAATTTCTTGGCTTAAAAATCTTTTTAATGTTATTTTAAAGACTAAAAGATGCGGATGAGTGGAGAAAGAGTTTGTTGGTTCTATATTTAAGAATAAAGGTGATGCACAAGTGTGCAAACTATAGAGGAATTAAGTTAATGTGCCATACATTAAAATTATGGGAGAGAGTTTGAGCATAGGTTACGATGTGATATAGAAGTTTAGGTTTGGTTTCATGCGGTAGATCTACTATGGATGCTATACATTTGTTAAGAGGTTTGATGAGAAGCATAGACAAAATAAGAAGGATCTACATATGACCTTTATTGATTTAGAGAAAGCTTATGATAAAGTCTCAGGAGATGTTCTTTGGAGAGTTCTAGAATAGAAAGTAGTTAATATTGGTTATATTCAAGTCATTAAGGATATGCATACTAGAGCTGTTACTTGTGTCCAAACACAAGGAGGATTGACAAAATATTTTCCTATTTCAGTTGGATTACATCAAGGATCAACATTAAGCCCTTATCTTTTACTTTAGTTATGGATGTTCTTACGAGGCATTTACAAGAAGATGTACCTTGGTGTATGCTTTTCGATGACATTCTTCTTGTTGATAAGACTAGAGAGGGAGTCCAAATGTAAACTTGAATTATGGAGGTCAACTTTAGAGTCTAAAGGTTTTCATTTAAGTAGATCTAAAATTGAATATATGGAATGTAATTTTAGTTGTAGAAGTTTTAGTGGTAGTGTTGTGACTTTAGGTGATCAAGTCATTAATAAGAGAGAGCGATTCGGATATTTAGGCTCTATTGTTCAAAATGATGGTGAAATAGATGGAGATGTTATTAGTAGAATTCAAGTTGGATGGTTGAAGTGGAGGAATGCATCTGGCCTATTATGTGATAGAAAAGTTCCACTTAAACTTAAGGGAAAATTTTATAAGATGGTGGTAAGACCAATGACTTATGGTGCGAATGTTGGCCAACAAAAAAGAGAAACATAAGACTAAGTTAAGTGTTACATGAGGATGCTCAAGTGGATGAGTGGCTTTACCCTTGGAGATAGAATGCAAAATGAGTATGTTCGGAAAAAGTTGGAGTAGCTCCAGTGGTAGATAATATTAGAGAGTCTCCTTAGATGGTTTGGCCACATAAAGCGCTACCGTCGATGACTATTAGAGAGTAGATGTTAGATTTGCCTTATGTTAAGAAAGGTAGAGGTAGACCTAAAAGACTTGGTTAAGATGTATAAAAATGATCTTAGTATACTTGAATTAAATGAGAATTTGACACATAATAGGACATAATGGAGACGAAGGATTCATGTAGCCGACCCCACCTAGTGGGATTAAGGCTTGTTATTGTTGTTGTTGTTGTTGTTGTTGTTGTTGTTGTTGTTGTTGGTTGTTGTTGTAGTGTTTAAGGTTAAGCATTTAGGATTGTAGGTTTAGGGGTTAGGCTTAGTTCTAGGGTTTAGGGTTTAGGGTTAGGAATTTTTTAATTTTTTTTAAAATTAAGTAAACTCATAGGTTTATGTTTATTTAGTTTATTTAATTTTTTTATTTAGTTTAGTTTTATTTTAGCTTATGTTTTTTATTTTAGTTCATTTTTTAGATTTAGGTTTAAGTTTAAGTTTATTTTTTAGATTAGTTTTATTTTTATTTTATTTTTTAAATTTAGGTTTTATTTATTATTTTTAGGTTTAGGTTTAGGTTTTATTTTTATTTTAGGTTTAGGTTTTAAGTTTTATTTTAATTTTTTAGGATTTACTTCGTTTAGGTTTATTTTATTTTTAGTGTATTTTATTTTATTTAGTTTAGGTTTAGGTTTAGGTTTAGTTTATTTTAGGTTTAAGTTTAGGTTTTATTTCTTTTATTTTTATTTTAGGTTTAGGTTTAGGTTTATTTTATTTATTTTATTTTATTTTAAGTTTAGTTTTTTTAGTTTAGTTTAGGTTTTATTTTTTTATTTATTTTAGGTTTTATTATTAGGTTTTTTTATGTTTAGGTTTTATTTTATTTTATTTTATTTTATTTTAGGTTTATTTTATTTTTTTATTTTACGCTTAGTTTTTTTATCGATTAAGATTTTTATTCTTCGATTTATTTTATTTTTTTAGTTTAGTTTAGGTTTGTATTTATTTTATTTTAGTATATTTTAATTTTTTATTTTATTTAATTTTTAGGTTTAGGTTAAGGTTTTAGTTTAAGTATTTATTTTATTTTAGTTTATTTTCATTTTTTATTTTATTGAATTTTTAGGTTTAGTTTAAGGTTTTAGTTTAGGTATTTATTTTATTTTATTTTATCATTTTTTTAATTTGTTATTATTTTTATTATTTATTATTATTATTTAGTTTTATTAGTTATTATTAGTTAGTTTTTAGTTTTATTAGTTATTTAATTATTAGTTTTAGTTATAGTTATTTTATTATTTACTTATTAGTTTATTATTAGTTATTAGTTAGTTATTAATTAGTTTTATTAATTCATTATTTATTTTAAGTTTAGGTTTTAGTTTTGGCTTTTATTTTATTTTATTTTTATGTTTTATTTAGTTTAGGTTTTTAGGTTTTTAGGGTTTAGGGTTTAGGGTTTAGGATTTATGATTTTAGGGTTTAAATTTTGGTTAGGTTTAATGTAGGGTTTAGGTTAGGGTTTAGTATTTTAGGTTTAAGTTTATTTTAGGCTTTAGCTTTATTATTATTTTGGTTTAGGTTTATATTTAGAAAATCAAGAAAGTTTGGGAAGACTTATTTTTAGTCCAAAGGAGGAAGTAGAAATGCTCATGAGTTCCCAAACCTTATTATTTTATTTAGGTGTATTTTATATTTATTTTTAGGTTTATAGTTTTTTTAGGTTTGGGGTTAGTTTAGTGGTATTTTATTTTAGGGTAGGGTTGTTAGAGTAGTTTTTTTTGGTTTGGTATTTTATTTAGTTTGGGGTTTTAATTAGGGTTTAGGTATTAGGTTATGGTTAGAGGTTTAGTTTAGGGTTTAGGATTTAGTTTTATTTTTTAAATTCATTAGGTTTAGTATTAGTATATTATTTATTTATTTAGTTTAGAGGTTTAGTTTTAGTTTTTAGGTTGTAGGGTTTAGTTTAAGGTTTAGGTTTGGGGTTTATGTTTTAATTTAGAGTTTAGGGTTTTTGGTTTTTTTTTTTAAATGGGAACAAATTGAGATTCAACATTTTTTTGATTTCATTAACCAAGTAACACACATAGTTTTCTAAGACACAAATGAAAACATAGTTAAAAAATAATGATGCAAAGAGCAAATGAAAAATACTATATAACTAGAACCATCTCTACTATAAAGACACAGTTCCAGAAGTAGTAGATCAGATCATCCATTCTTTAATTTCTCTAGTTCCCATCAGAACTACTCTAACATCTCGAGTAGTGGGATCCACCATCATATCCTCGATTTTAGGGTTTAGGGTTTATGTTTTAGGGTTGTAGGTTTAGGGTTTAGGGTTTAGGATTTAGGGTTTAGGGTTTATGTTTTAGGTTTAGGGTTTAGGTTTTAATTTAGGGTTTAGGGTTTTTAATTTTTTTTAATAGAGAACAAATTCAGATTCAACATTTCTTCTTTTCGATTTTATAAACCAAGCAACACACCAAGTTTTCTAAGTCACAATCGACAATATAGATAAAAAATGAGCACGTATAGAGTAAATCAGAAACCCTAGTAGAACCGTCTACTATAAAGATAGTTCTATAAGCAACAAATCGATTGACCATTCTTCAAAAGCGCAAATAACCACCGACATCTGAGTAGCGGATTCACCATCGATCTGATCTCTCCTCCACCACCACCATTGTAACCTTCATTGCTTCTCCGCCAAAACCACCACTTGCTCACCACCACCGATATCCACTAGCACCTCAGATCCCCCACCACCACTATGATAATCAGCCTCCACCTTCGCCACCATTTGATCTAGAGGAAGGTGATGTTCATGCCATCACCATCGCCCATTCTAGGGTTTAGGTTTAGATTTATGGTTATCTAGTTTTAGGGTTTAGTTTACTTTTAATTTATTTAGTTACTTTATGTTTAGGTTTAGGTTTTTTTAAGGTTAGGGGTGGGGGGGTTTAAGGTTTAGGATTTTAGGGTGGTAGATTTGGGTTTGGGTTTAGGATTTAGTGTTTATTTTTCTATTTTTATAAAATAAGTTTTAGTTTATTTATTATTTTTATTTATTTTATTTATTTTATTTAGGTTTTTTTTTTTATTTTTTTTTAGTTTAGTTTATTTTGTTTATTTATTTTAGTTTAGTTTTTTTATTTTAGTTTATTTGAGGTAGTTTAGGTTTCTTTAGAGTTATTTTATTTTATTTTATTTTAGGTTTATTTTTTATTTTTTAATTTAGGTTTAGGTTTAGTTTTTTATTTTATTTTTGGTTTAGGTTTTAGGTTTTAGGTTTATTTATAGATTTTATTTTTAGTTTAGGTTTAGGTTTATTTTAGTTTATTTATTATTTTTTTAGGTTTAGTGAGGAGTAGGTTTTTTATTTATTTTATTTTAGTTTATTTTAGGATTAGGGTTATTTTATTTTCTTTATTTCTTTATTTTAGATTTAGGTTTTATTAGTTTTTAGGTTTAATTTTATTTATTTTAGGTTTTACTTTAGGTTTATTTTGCAGATTTTATTATTTTTTTTATTTTATTTTATCTTAGGTTTGTTTTATTTTATTTTATGTTTAGGTTTTATTTATTTTATTAGTTTATTTTATTTTATTTTTAGGTTTAGGTTTATATTTATTTTATTTTATTTCATTTAGGTTTAGGTTAAATATTTTATTTTAGGTTTAGTTTTGGTTTAGGGTTTAGTGTTTAGGGTTTAGGATTTAATGTTGTGGTTTAGGGTTTAGGGTTTAGGGTTTTAGGTTTAGGGTTTAAGGATTTGGTTTTTTTAAAACAATTTATGCAAAAACAGGTTAGGTTTATTTAGTTTATTTTACTTTTTATTTTTATTTATGTTTATTTTTTATATTTATTTAGTTGATTTTATTTATTTTGAGGTTTACTTATTTTAGTTTAGGTTTCTTATTTTAGTTTATTTTTAAGATTTAGGTTTGGGTTTTGGTTTATTTTTTAGATGAGTTTTATTTTTTATTTTATATTTTTGGTTTAGGTTTTATTTTTTATTTTTAAGTTTAGGTTTAGGCTTTTATTTTATTTATTTAGGTTTAGGTTTTAGGTTTTTATTTTAGGTTTATTTTTATGATTTATATTTTAGTTTAGGTTTAGGTTTATTTTTAGTTTATTTTATTTTATTTAGTTTAGGTTTAGCTTTTTTTTTATTTTATGGTTTAGGTTTTATTTTTGATTTATTTTTTTTGGTTTATTTAGTTTAAGTTTTTTTATTTAGTGTTTATTTTATTTTATTTTTTATTTTAGGTTTAGTTTTTATTTTATTTAGGTTTTTTTAGTTTAGTTTAGGTTTTATTTATTTTAATTTAGTTTATTTTATTTATTTTATTTTCTTTCTTTTTAGGATTAGTTTAGGTTTAGTTTTTTAGTTTATGTTTTTATTATATTTGGTTTAGTTTATTTATTTATTTTATTTTTATTTATTTTAGTTTTTTTTTTAGTGGTCATTTGGTTTAGTTTTTGGTAGTTTGGTTTGGGTTTAGGTCAGTTGGAGTGGGTTTAGAGTTTAGGGTGGGTTTAGCCTGTAGGTTTTATAGAGTGGTAGGGTTTAGGTTTAGTGGTTAGGTAGGTTTTAGATTTTAGTGTCTGGTTTTGTGGAGTTTTTAAGGTTTTAGGATTTAGGTTTAGTGTTTGATTTTAGATTTTAGGTTTAGGGTTGATTTATGGTTTGTGGTTTAGGTTTAGTTTAGGTTAAGATTAGCATTATTATTATTTTTTATTTTTTATTTTGGTTGAGGTTTATGGAAGCATTTTAGGTTTTGGTAGGGTAGGTTTAGTTTTTTTAGTTTAGGTTTTAGGTTTTATTTTTTTTTTAATAGAGAATAAATTCAAATTTAACATTTCTTCTTTGATTTCATCAACCAAGTAACACAAGTTCTCACAAGCTTTGACATAGTAAAATGAGCACGATGAGCAAATCAAAATCTAGAGAAGTAGAAAGGTCTTTCGAAAGACAGTTCTATAGTAGTAGATCGGATTGGCCATTCTTTAGATTCTCTAGTCCCCATCAAACCACCACAACCTCTCGAGTAGCAGGATCCACCATCATATGCCCAATCTCTCTCTTCGCCACCACCACAACTGTAACCTCCGATGCTCCTCTTGCCTCTATTACAACCATTGGTCTGACCACCACCTCCATGTCCATGAGCACCTCTAGATCCCCCACCACCATTGCAATATCTATCGCCTCTATCTTCACCCCCATCTAGATCTACAGCCTGGTGATTGATGTTCATGTCAAGGTTACCATTCTTAAGGTTTGGTTTAGGTTTAGGTTTATTGTATAATTTATTTAGTTAGTTTAGGTTTAGGGGTTTGGGGACGATTTGAGGAGTTTAGGGTTTAGGATTAGGATGGTGATTTAGGATTTGGGGTTTAGGGTTTGGGGATTTGGGTTTAGTTTTGTGGGTGGGTTTTGGGAGTTTAGGGGTAGGTTTAGGGAGTAAGATTTAGGTTTAAAGTGGGTTTAGAATAGATTTAGGGAAGTTTAGAGGCTTTATGATTTAGGGTTTAAGGTTTTTAAGTAAACCAATAGGTTTAGGTTTATTTAGTATAGTTATTTGTTTATTTTAGTTAACTTTATTTTTCTTCTTTTTTAGGTTTATATTTTTTATTTTTATTTAGTTTATTTTATTTATTTTAGGTTTATTTATTTAAGTTTATTTTTATAAGTTTAGTTTATATTTTATATTTATTATTTTATTTTTAGGTTTAGGTTTTATTTTTATTTTAGGTTTATATTTAAGTTTATTTTATTTTTTTTAGGTTTAGGTTTTCGTTTTATTTTTTTAGGTTTATTTTCAAGATTTATTTTTTAGTTTACGTTTAGGTTTATTTTTAGTTTATTTTATTTTATTTAGTTTAGGTTTAGGTTTAGGTTTAGGTTATTTTTGGTTTAGGTTTAGGTTTTATTTATTTTAGTTTAGTTTATTTTAGTTTAGGTTTAGGTTTATTTTATTTTATTTATTTTATTTTATTTTTATGTTTAGGTTTTTTATTTTAGTTTAGGTTTTATTATTTATTTTATGTTTTACTTTTAGGTTTAGATTTTATTTAGTTTTTATATATTTTTTTATTTTTAGGTTTATTTATTTTTATTTTAAGTTAGTTTTTATTTAATCTAAGATTTTTATTTTGAGGTTTATCTTATTTTTTAGTTTAGTTTATGTTTTTATTTATTTTATTTTAGTTTTAGGTTTAGGTTGAGGTTTTATTTTATTTAGTGCTCTTTATTTATTTTAATTTTATGTTTATTTAGTTTAGTTTAGTTTAGGTTTTTTAAGGTTTAGGGTGATTTAAGGGTTTAGGGTATTTTAGTTTATGGTAGTTTAGTGGGGTGGGTTTAGTGTTTTTTTTAAGGTGGTTTAGGTTTAGGGTTTAAAGGTTAGTTTAGTTATGGTTTTAGGAGTTTAGGTAAGGGTAGGGTTTAGGATTAGGGTTTGGTTTTAGGGTGGGGAGGTTTAGTTTAGAGGGTGGGTTTTTTGGTTTAGGTTTAAGTATTAAAGATTTAGGGTTTAGTGGATTTAGGGTAAATTAAAAGGGCAGTTTAGGTTTTATTTATTTATTTTGTATAATTTTATTTAAGTTTATTTTTATTTTATTTAGTTTAATTTATTTATAGGTTATTTTAAATGTATTTTATTTTAGTTTATTTTTTAGGTTTAGGTTTAGGTTTATGTTTATTTTTAGTTTAGGTTTGTTTTTATTATTTTTTAAGTTTAGGTTTTATTTTAGTTTTAGGTTTAGGTTTTATGTTTTCATTTTAGATTTGTTTTAGGTTTTTTTTATTTTTAGTTTGTTTAAGTTTATTTTTGTTTATTTTATTTTATTTAGTTTAGGTTTTGGTTTAGTTTATTTTAGGATTAGATTTAGGTTTTATTTATTTTAGTTTAGTTTATTTTAGTTTAGGTTCAGGTTTATTTTATTTTGTTTATTTTAGTTTTAGGTTTTTTTTTAGTTTAGGGAAAGGCTGAGACTCAGTTATAGAAAAAGGGGCAACCAAAATTTGTGAGCAACTAAACTTTAAAAGAAGGGTTACAATCACAAAAAAAGGGCTACCAACCAATATAAGAGAAGAAAATCATCCTAGCCATCATTGCTAACAAACCTTACAGGTGCACCCAACCAAGCAAAGCAATGCCGCCAAGAATAAGGAACAACCATCAAAAGGGAAAAATAAGAAACAACTACCAAACAACCAACCAAAGACCCCAACAGAGTGGATAAACTAACAATAACACCAACCACTAGAATAGAAGAGTTGAAGAAAAGCACCCCAACCCCAACCAAAAGCTAGGACCATAACCAAGTAAGAGATAGAAAAAACCACCAACCAAACAACCACCAATAGTAGAACAAAAAGCAGCCTGCCTGAAGAAATGAAGGAAGAGGGAAAGCCAACAAAGACAAATAGAAAAAAAAAGCCCAAAACCTAATGAGAGTAACCACAAAACCAAAGCAAGGAAACATATAGAACATAAAAGGGAGCAACAAACAACCAAAGAAAGGAAGCCAACAAACCAAAAAGGAGTGAAACAAAAATAAAGGGATAAGAAGAAAAAACCCCAAGGGGAGGCAACAACAATAATAGAATACCACCATAAGCACCCCAACAAAGAAAGCAAGAGAAGCCACCAACAGAGAAGGAGAAAAAGAAACTAAGTAAATCTAACATAAGGCAAACCATCTTTATCTAAGTTAGAAAGGCCTCTTAATTGCTTAGGAATAATATCATTGATAAACAATGTAAAATCATAGAGGTTGCTCCCTAATCCAGCTAAAAAATCAGCACAAGGATTGCCTTCCCTCAAAATATGAGTCATTTTAAATGAAAGTTTAGAAATAATGGCTTACATATTCATAATTAAATAGAAAAGCTCAACATTACCCTTGTGATTAGAATTGATCATAGCAACCATCTCAAAGATCGATTCCAACCAAATAGTAAGAAAATTTTGTCCAAACAAAGCTTAAGAGCATGATAAAACCATCAATTCATCCATAATAACATAAGTAGAGAGAGGAGTGGAAAAGCCAAGATAATATTCCCAAGACTATTTCAAAAAAAATACCACCACAACGACTTGTTAAGTGCAATAGAGCCATCAGATAATTTTAATACAACAATTAAGAGGCTTAATCCAAATGATTTTATAAGTAGGAGGTGAGTCACAAAAAGGAAACTTGATACCCAACTTAGAGGCAACAAACTTGCAACCTCTATAATTAGTACCACTAAGAAGAGCAGCCTTATGTAAAGAAAAAATCTTATCTTTAGTCTTCGCAATAATCCTCTTATGATTCATTGGCACATTATGATGCTTAACATCAATTCTGTTAAGCCAAATAAACCAAATCAAAGTAAAAGCCACCACAATTTTGATATGCCTTTGATAGTATTTAGAAAATAAGAGTTAAGAAGTTCCATTAAAGAAAGCTTACCATTAAAACAACTTAAATTAAATAACTCCTCATACTAACCCCAAACTTTAGAGGCAATGGCACCATTAACAAAAAACATGACTAACATTCTTAATATGAAAGCTACACATGCATTTAGAAAAAAGATAAAAGCCTTTATCCAAAAGTAAAGAATCAACAACAATAAAGCCCCTTAAAATCCTCCAAATAAGAATCAAATAAGAGGTAGAATAATATTATTCCAAATTTTAAGAAAGATAGGAGAAGAGGGTTTATTAACTCAAATATGTTGCCAAGTATCTTTAAGGGAAAAATCACCATTACTAGAAATGTTGTAAAGAACTTGATCCGATATCAATAATAATATTGGTGATATTATTACAAATGGATTTAGAATCAAATCATTTAAGAGAGACATTCCAATCACCATTTAAAAAAAAAGATTAACTTTAAAGAAGAAGTTAAATAAGTATTAAACATAGAATCAATAGAAGAAACCCCCATCTAGTTATCTTGCCAAAAAAAGGAAGAACCACTATTGATACCCAAGAAAATGAGAGGTTCTACAAGCCATTTAACATCACAAAGGTTTCAAGCAATAGAATCACCATGTTTATAGTTACAAATTAAGGGATGCTTACCTTGCAATATTTGAAATTCATAAAATTAGCCCAAAGACTAACATTCTTCTAAAAATTCCACCATAGTTTATAGGTAAAAAACATTGGTGGAATCCATCAAGGACCCAAACCAATACCACCTTCAAAAAAATAAGTACCACATACTAAGACAAAAATGAAGAGTTTTGGTGAATACCTAGAACTCAAAAAAACTTATAATTTATTAAAAGTCATTCAATCGATAATAATAGGAAGTAGGAACAATATTAAGCAACAAAAATGAAGGAAGAGAGTAAAGAATACTTTTAATAACAATTAATCTACCACCAAAAGATAAAAAAATAAAATTCAAGGGTAGAAACTTTATTGAATATTTTGGATAACCTCATCGAGATGAGATCTCTTAGGAAAACAATATAAAGGAGAGCCTAAATATTTGATAGGAAGACATTGAAGAGAAAAACCAGTAATATCCTTTATTTTTATGATTCTATCAACAAATATAGAAATAGAATAGATAAACTAGTAGGGTTTAGGGTTTAAAGTTTTTTTAAAAAAATTAAGTAAACTAGTAGGTATACGTTTATTTAGTTTATTTAGTTTCTTTTATATTTTTATTTAGTTTATTTTTTATTTTCATTTAGTTTAGTTTCTTTATTTTATGTTTATTTATTTTAGTTTAGGTTTTTTATTTTAGTTTATTTTTTAGTTTAAGTTTAGGTTTATGTTTATTTTTTTACTTTAGTTTTATTTTAATTTTATTTTTAAGGTTAAGTTTTATTTTTTATTTTTTTATTAGGTTTTTATTTTGTTTTTTTAGGGTTAGGTTTTAGGTTTTTATTTTAAGTTTATTTTTTAGGTTTTATTTTTTAGTTTAAGTTTAGGTTTATTTTTAGTTTATTTTATTTTATTTAGTTTAGGTTTAGGTTTATGTTTAGGTTTAGTTTATTATAGGTTTATGTCTCAATTTTATTTATTTTAGTTTATTTTTTTAGTTTAGGTTTAAGTTTTATTTTTTATTTATTTTTATGTTTTACTTTTAGGTTTATTTTTTTAGGTTTAGGTTTTTATTTAGTTTTTATTTTAATTTATTTTAGGTTTATTAATTTATATTTTACGTTTAGTTTTTATTTAATTTAGTTTTTTATTCTAAGGTTTATTTTATTTTTTTATTTAGTTTAGGTTTTTATTTATTTTAATTTAGTTTTTTTATATTTTATTTTTATGTTTATGTTTATGTTTTAGTTTAGGTTTTTATTTATTTTATTTATTTATTTTATGTTGGCTTACATTTTTTTATTTATTTAATTTTTAGGTTTTAGTTTAGATTTTTATTTATTTTATTTTATTATTTAATTTAGGTTTAGGTTTTATTTAATTTTTTCATATTTAAGTTTTATTTAGCTTAGGTTTAGGTTTTTTGGTTTTTTGGTTTTTAAGGTTTAGGGTTTATGGTTTTAGGCTTTAGAGTTTTAGGGTTTAGAGTTTTAGGGTTTAGGGTTTAGTGTTAGGGTTTAGGTTTTAGGGTTTAGGGTTTAGTGTTTGGGCTTTAGGGTTTAGGGTTTTTTAGTGTTTAGGGTTTAGGGTTAGCTTAGGGTTTAGGGTTAGTTTAGGGTTTAAGGTTTAGGTATAAGGTTTAGGCTTTAGGGTTTAGGGTTTTTGGGGTTTAGGATTTAGGATTTAGTGTTTAGGGTTTAGGGTTAGTTTTAGGGTTTAGTGTTTAGAGTTTAGGGTTTAAGATTTAGGGTTTAGGGTTTAGGGTTTTTTTTTTAAAAACTAAGTAAATGGTTGGTTTAGGTTTATTTAGTTTATTATTTATTTATTTTAGTTTATTTTATTATATATTTTTATGTAGGGTTTTTTATTTAGTTTAGTTTATTTATTTATATTAGTTTATTTTTTAGGTTCAGGTTTAGGTTTATGTTTATTTTTTAGTTTAGTTTTTATTTTATTTTTTTGGTTTAAGTTTTATTTTTTATTTTTAGGTTTATGTTTAGGTTTTTATTTTATTTTTTTTTAGGTTTAGGTTTAGGTTTTATTTTAGGTTTATTTTTGGTTTTATTTTAGTTTAGGTTTATTTTTAGTTTGTTGTATTTTATTTAGTTTAGGACTTAGGTTTAGTTTATTTTTTTGGTTTAGGTTTAGGTTTTATTTATTATTTTTTTTTTTTAGTTTAGGTTTATTTTATTTTTTTATTTTAGGTTTAGGTTTTTTTTAGTTTAGGGTTTAGGTTTTATTTTTTATTTATTTTTTAGTTTTATTTTTGGTTTATTTTTTAGGTTTAGTTTATTTGTTTTATTTATTTTATTTTAGGTTTATTTTATTTTATTTTACATTTTGGGTTTTATTTTAATTAGGTTTTTTATTTTTAGGTTTATTTAAATTTTTTAGCTATGTTTAGTTTTTATTTATTTTATTTTAGTTTAATTTTTATTTTTTTTATATTTTATTTTTAGGTTTAAGTTTTAGTTTAGGTTTTTATTTTATTTTATTTAGGTTTAGGTTTATTTATTTATTTTATTTTTAGGCTTTATTTAGTTTAGGTTCTGGTTTTTAGGTTTTAGGGTTTAAGGTTTAGAGTTTAGGGTTTTGAGTTTAGGGTTTAGGGTTTGGGCTTTATGGTTTAGGGGTTTAGGGTTGTAGGTTTTAGGGTTTAGGTTGTAAGATTAGGGTTTAGGGTTATTTTTAAAAAATTAATATTTATATTTTTATTTAGGTTTATTTTTATTTTATTTATTTTAGTTTCTTTATTTTATGTTTATTTATTTTAGTTTTGGTTTTAATTTAACTTTTAGGTTTAGGTTTTACATTTTTTAGGCTTATTTTTATAATTTATTTTTTAGTTTAGGTTTATGTTTATTTTATTTTATTTAGTTTAGGGTTTAGGTTTAGTTTTTTTTAAGTTTAGGTTTAGGTTTTAGTTATTTTAATTTAGGTTTAGGTTTAGGTTTATTTTGTTTATTTTTGGTTTATGTTTTTTATTTTTAGCTTAGGGTTTAGGTTTTATTTTTTATTTATTTTTAGGTTTGGGTTTTAATTTTATTTTATTTTAGGTTTATTTTAATTTTATTTTATGTTTAGATTTTATTTTATTTAGGTTTTATATTTCTTAAGTTTATTTTAGGTTTTATTTATTTTCTTTTAGTTTAGTTTTATTTTTCATTTTATTTTATTTTAGGTTTAGGTTTCTGTTTAGGTATAGGTTTAGGTTTTAGTTTATGTTTTTATTTTATTTAATTTATTTATATATATATAATTTATTTTAGGTTTAGGTTTTATGGTTTTTAAGATTTAGGGTTTACGGGTAGGGTTTAGGGTTAAGAGTTTGTGGTTTAGGGTTTAGGGTTTAGGGTTTTAGGTTATAGGGTTTAGGGTTTAAGGTTTAGGGTTTAGGGTAGGGTTTATGGTTTAAGGTTTAAGGTTTAGGGTTTAGGGTTTAGGGTTTAGTGTTTATGGTTTAGCATTTAGTGTTTAGGGTTTAGGGTTTAGGGTTTTTAGGGTTTTTTTTAATTTTTAATATTTAATTTTTTAAATTAAGTTTATTAGGTTTATGTTTATTTAGTTTATTTTTTTTTATTTTTTTACTTTATTTAATTTAGGTTTATTTTTATTTTATTTTAATTTAATTTATTTATTTTAGGTTTATTTAATTTAGTTTAGGCTTTTTATTTTACATTATTTTTTTTTAGGTTTATTTTTTTATATTTTTTAGTTTTAGGTTTTATTTTTTATGTTTAGGTTTAGTTTAGGTTTGTATTTTATTTTTTTAGGTTTAGGTTTAGGTTTTTTTATTTTTGGTTTATTTTTTAGGTTTTGTTTTAGTTTGATTTAAGTTTATTTTAGTTTATTTTATTTTTTATTTAGGTTTAGGTTTAGGTTTAGTTTATTTTAGGATTATGTTAAGTATTATTTATTTTAGTTTTAGTTTAGGTTTTTATTTTATTTTATCTAGGTTTAGGTTTATTTATATTTATTTTATTTTTAAGTTTTACTTAGTTTTGGTTTAAGTATTTAGATTTTTTATTTTAAGGTTTAGGTTTAAATTATAGGTTTAGGGTTTAAGGTTTATTAGGGAGTTAAGTAGTTTAGGTTTAGTTTTAGATTTAGTTTAGGTTTAGTATTTTAGGTTTAGGGTTTATGTTTTAAGTTTAGGTTTAGGTTTTAAGTTTAGGGTTAGTTTATAGTTTAGGTTTAGGAGTTTAAAATTTAGGTTTTAGGTTTAGGTTTAGGGAGTTTTAAGGTTTAGGTTTATAGTTTAAGTTTAGGTTTTTAGGTTTAAGGTTTAAGGTTTAGAGTTTAAATTTTAGGAGTTTAGGTTTAGGTTTTGGTTTAGGTTTAGAGTTTAAAGTTTAAGGTTTAGAGTTTTAAATTAGGTTTAGTTTATATTTAGGTTAGGGTTAGGGTTTAGGTTTTAGATTTTGTTTTAGGGTTTAGGGGTTTTAAAGAAATTTTATTTAACAAAGAAAAGGTAAGAGTCCTTAGGCAAATCTCTAAGCTAATTCTCAAAAGCTACAAAAGTCTAAGGAGCCCTAGCTAATAGAATAAATAAAGAAAGGAAGCTAATAAAAAAAATAGAGATCCATAAAAAATAAATCTTGAAATCAGCAGCAAACTTCCTCTGCTCCTTATGACAGCAGCTCAATCCAGCAGCAAAAGTCTCCCAACTTGTACCAGAGATCTGCGACAAGCTTGAAAAGGGATTAGTATAGATAATGAAATAGTTAATTAAGCATAAAATATAAGAGCAGATAGAAGTAAAAAGATGAAGAAAAGGCTCTTAAATCATCTTAAGGCGGCACCATATGTAAGCATCCAGGACTTCAAGTGAAGGGTTACAAATACATATAGCACTACCAGCCAAAAGGAGTGGTAAGCATCATGGCCATCTCTTGTAGTACATTATCCAATGATGATCATTGCACAAACATGCATAAAACTTTAAACAACAGATGTAGCCATAAGAAACCCAAAAGTCAGATATATTAAACTTCGATAAAGGATGAGGGAGGTAGCATAGGCATGAACCACCAGAGAATTTCTAACACAATTGCTAGGAGCAAACCTCACAATAAATGAAATAGGACTAAATAGAGACCAAACAAAGGCAAAAGGAGGACCATAATTGGTAAGGTCCTTCATTAAAAAAAACATGCCAAGATCCATAAATGATAATAATATCAGATTAACTATAACTCTAACATCAAGGCAACCAACAAAAAGGAAGGGTAGAGGTTCAACCACAATCCAAAATGAAAATCTCAGTAGACATTAGAGAGAATGGAAAAGTAAATACACGGATCCATACATAGACTTGACAAGATCAAAAAAATTATAACAAAGTAAATACTCTTTAAACTCAACCCGACACCCAATCAGCAACGACAAGGGTAGTCCACCCACAGAGCCACCAAGATAGATTCAAAATTATAGACTTAGAACCATCGATGAAAGACAAAAGAGTCATCCATTTAGAAATATTGAAAAATCCCATGAAAAAGCCATAGACAATAGCTAAAATTAGAAAAGGTAAAACCACTATGTTATAATCCAGACCAAAGATAATGTAAACAATAATCCCAATAGGAACATCAGAAATCAAAAAACATCCAACCAGTTAGCCACCTTCCTTCATAATACCAATTAAAATATAACATTATTATAGAGGAGGCACCAAATAATTAGACAATATAGCAAACTGAAATAGCCAACCTTATGCTCTTCAGAGCACTAAAGAAAGGATAGACAATGAAGGAAAATAGCTCTCAAGCTATAACCAAAGAACAAAGAGCCCTTAAGGTCACATAACTCTCTATTTTGCGGAGAAAACCATAACAACAATCAGACCACCTTGATGAGCAAACCAAGAGGGACACACCCCAAATAGCACCAATAAAATCCTTGGGATAGGAACAAGTGGAAGGATGAGATCAGAGAGAAAATACAACCAAAACAACTGGAAAAACCATCCAAAGACAAGGAGACAGAACATCTAACCATAGCAAGAAGGTCATAAAAATAGCATGAGCAACACCCAGAAAGGGGAAAAAACCCACAACCATGTAACAATGGAAAACAACCAACTAGAAAATACAGAGCAAAAAAGAAGGTAGAGATCAACCAAAAGAGAACCCACCAATCGAAAAAAAAAAGTAGGACCAAACAACCTCCATCTGTAGGAAACACCTCTACCGGGATGGAAGAAACCAAGAAAATAAAAATACAAAAAATTCAAAGAATGGAAGGGACAACCCATCAAAGAATGGGAAGAAACCAAATAGGAAAATAAAAGTAGCTTTAGGAGAAAAAATAAATAAAGACCAATCCAGCATAAGAGAAAACTAGAAATATTCAAAACCAAAAATAAAGGGAAAACCAAATCCCCACAGGAGGAGAAAATAATAAAAGCGTCTAACATAAGGCAAAATAGTTTTATCTAGATTCACAAGGCTCTTTAAAAGAAAAGGGATGTCATCATTAGAAAACATTTGTATAGAAGAAGTCTTGGAATTGGCAGAAAGAATTACTTTCCCTATAAATATGTGAAATTTGAAAATCTAGGTTAACAAGAAGCCTCATAGTATGCTTAAGTAAATAAAACACTTCAACATTACCATGAGCATGGGAATTCATTAAATCTAGAAGAAGGAGAGCATCAACTTCAAACCAGATCTTATGAAAACCTTATCATAAATAAATAGAAATTCCATGATGAAAACCTTTTAGCTCAGCAAATAACACAAAACAAGGCTATAAAGGGGCAGCAAAAGTAGAGATAACCTTGCCACTATGATCTCTCAAAATCCCACCATAGCCATAATAGCCATTAAAAACTGAGCCATCACTGTTAACCTTAATGAAGTGATAATTAGGTTTAATCTAGGATATAATTTTTTGGGTAGGAGAAACATTACAGGAGGGAAGGTTAATCCCAAAATTGAAGGCCATAGACTTGCACCCTTTAAAACTAGAGTACGTAAGAAGATTAGCTTTGAAAAGAGACATAATTTTATTTTTGGCTCTAGCAATAATATGATGATAGTTCATAGGAATATTACAATGCTTAGCATCATTTATCTCCATCCAAATATACCAAAGAATAGTAGTAGCTAAAATAATTTTAACATGACCCTTAGAAGTATGAGAGAAACAAGCTTCAAGAAGTTGCATAATAGAAAATGAACCATTAAAATGGAAAGTATTAAAAATATTATCATAATAATTCCACACTTTAGCAGCAATAGGGCCATTCACAAAAACATGATCCGTTTCAATGTGATAGCAATAGTAGCATTTAGAGGGAGATGGAAGCCATTTTTTTTCAAAAGAGTAGCATCCACAGGATATAATGCTTGAGAATCAGTTAAAATAAAATGAAGTAGGGCACAAATATTCTAGATTTTAGTAAAACCAAGGACTCTTGATATTTAAATGATGAAGTGCTAAACATCCTTAAACAAAATCTCGAAGAATTTTTAAAGAAATTTGGTTTAGGGAAAGGACAAATTTTAGGATTTTGTCAACTATCACATTAGGGACAAGGATATTTAATTAGCCACATCCTAGTTATTGTGAGTAATTAATTGATTAATCTTAAGCAACATAGTGTAATGAGTATTAAGCAAAGAATCAATAGAGCCTTGCCAATTGTCTTGCCAAAGAAGAGGAACCAAAATTGACACCCCAAGAAATTGGGTTCTCGACATTCCATTTGATACTATAAAGTCTTCTCCACAGGAGAAATCCCATTTGAAAGCACAAATGAGGGGATGTTTGACTTGACAATATTTAGCATGCATAAATTTAGATCAGTAATTATGGTTATTTCTAAAATTCCACCACATTTTGTAGGAAAAATACTTAATAGAATCCTCTAATGTTTTGCAATGTAAGCCACCTTCATTATTAAGACCACAATAGTTGTGCCAACTAGCCCAATATAATATTTTGGTAGATGAGCTAGATCCCCAAAAAATTTATTAAAAGTTCTATTGATCCTTTTAATAATAAGAGCAGGTAGGAATAATAGTAGATAAAGAATCTGAGGAGACCAAAGGGTACTTTTGATTAGGATAAATCTAGCACCAAAGGAAAGTAAATGAAACTCTAAGAGGTTTTTTTCAAAATGACTTCATCAAATAAAGAAGATCTTTTCATTCCTCTATATAAAGGAGTACAAATACTTGATAGGGAGAATTTGATGTGAAAACCCATAATATTCTTGATAACATTGATCTTAGGTGAGGAAATAGAAGAGCTAGTAATAAAAAACTTTTTCGGATTAATATTCAAGCCATCACTTAAAAGAGTTAAGAAATTACACAACTTTTAATATAAAGAGTAACCATTGCAAAATATAATGAAATCATCAACAAAGGTGAGAAATGGGAAACCCACCAGTTCTTAGTACATGTTAGGCATTTTACTAAACATCTACTTAATACATCTAGAAAGATATTCAACAATAATAGAAAGGGAGGAGGGAGGGTCCCTTACCTTATGAGAAGAAGAGAAGAAACCATGAACTTCACCATTGAAGAGCAAAGAAAACCAAGAATTCTCAATCCATTCTTAAAAAGCAATAAATTGATTAGAGAATCCAAATAAAGCCAAGATTTTATATAGGAAAACCCAACCAATATTATCATAAGCTTTGGAAATGTCAAGCTTAAAAGCGGTTTCCACTGAACTTTGGCATTCAAATCATGGATCATCTCTTGGGCTAAAGAACATTATCTGAAATGGATTTCCCTTTAACAAATTTGGTTTGATTGGGGGAGATAATTTGAGGAAGCAAGATACTCAAGCTTTTATCCAACATCTTAGAAATAAGTTTATTAAAAAAGGGGAAAGTCTAATTGGCCTAAAATCACTCCAAATTTCAATATTGTCCTTTTTAGGAATTAAAATAATGGAGGTGCTACCAAAATATTTGGGGAGACTACTACCCTTAAAGAAATCAAGAACAACTTCAACCAAGTCCTCTTTAGTGGTAATCCAACAAGTTTGGAAAAGAAGGTAGTAAAACCATCAAGGCTAACCACTGAGTCTGTATTCATACTTTGTAAAGTGTCAGCAATTTCATGCTTTGATGGCAAGGAAGAAAGCATCTTGTTGTCATCATTAGAAATGAGATTAGGAATAACATCAGGCGAAGAAATCTCATCATAAGAAATAATTTTATTAAGAATCTTCTTATAGAAAGAAATAGTAGAATCAATAAGCTCTTTTTTATCTGAACACCAAACACCATCATTAGTTTTAATTTCATGAATGTGATTTAGAGCCTTTTTCTTTCTAACCATGGCATGAAAATATTTAGTATTACGATCACCATCAGAGATCCATTTCATAGAATCTTTTTTCTGCCAATAGGTCTCTCCATGTCTTGATAAAATGTTAACCTATTTTTAGCTTGAGCCAACAAATGAATTTTAAAAGGGTCATTAACAATAGCGTCTTCCAAAACTATAACCATGTTCTCCATTTCTTTTATATTGACAAAAAGGTTCTTGAAATAATGTTTATTCCACCAATTAAGGCATTTTTTAAGTCTTTCTAATTTTGACCACAATCTCTTCATTTTAAAAATAGAATCATCAGGATGGAGAGGTTCACCCCAGTTACTAGCAACAACATCCAAAAAATCTATCATCCATGAGCCACATATTTTAAAAAAGGGAAAAGGGAGAGAGAGAGGGTTTAGTAACATTAAAGTTCAGTGATAAGCAAGGAGAATGGTCCAAAAGGATTTTGCTTAAGTGCTCCATGGAAGTACAATGGAGAAGGTTAATCCACAAAATGGTTAAAAAAGATCTAACTTTTGTCAGAGTCTATAATTATTCCCAGTAAACTAAGACCCACTAAAGCCAATATCAGTAAGATAACAATCAAGGATCGTGTTATTAAAATCTTCCATTGAAAATAAGTTCAAAGCATTACCACCAACTTGTTCAGAGGAAGAAGAGATAGGGTTAAAATCCCCACCCACAAACCAGGAGCATCAACCAAGAAGAGAAACTAATAAGATCTTCCCAAAGACTACCATTTCTATTACAAGAAGCATAAACAATTATCATAAGTAATTTTAACATTCACAACCTAGGATAAATCATCCAAAATGTTCAAAAAGGACTTTTCCAAAAAATTCAAATTCTATTGATTAAATTAGCAAAAAAATAACCAAAACCAATCATTCTAGTAATAGAAGGAATGTTAGAAGGAAGAATAAAGGGTTCCAAGATAGCCAAAAAGGAAATGTTATGAGAACAAACTAAATTTCTAATTCTATTTTTAACAGAGAGGGTACCAATCCATCTCACATTCCAAATTAAGAAAGAAACCATTTATTTTTGGGCAGAAGAGCCAGATCTAGTAACTCTGGCAAAATTAGTAAATTTAGTTTTAGAAGTTTTATTTTCTTTCTAAAAATTGTTTGAAATTTATTAGTCAAATCCACAACATCACCATCAAATAGGGATTGTTCAAGGATATGCTTGAAATAAGGTTGCCCATTAAAACCATCATTACAGGCCACTTCACCTTCTTCCAAATCATTATTATGTTGCAAAATTAGATTAGAAATTTCAACATTAGATGAAGAAGCGGAGAAGAATTAGAATCATTTAAAGCACAAGTGCCCAAGTCGATTAGAAACTTTATCCTTAGTTTGCTCACCAATCAAGCCCTCATGAAGGATCACATTTTCTTCAATTATAGGTGGCAAAGAAGCAAGAATAGAATCATTTGAGATAGACTCATCATCTATAAGTTTTAAAAACATATTATTGTCCATATTATTACTAATATCAGTGTGATTCAAATGGATAGGCTCATCACAAGCTACTGCCTCCTTATTAACATGAGTGACATCCAAAGGCTGATTGGGCTTAAGAGCTACAACATTATCGAAATGAGTAGTGGGAGGATCAAGGCAATGACCGATAGCTTTAGTTAAAGAGTTATCCATTGGAAGAACTTTCTATGGTTTAATCGAGGGCACCTTAAGAATGGGATCCAAGTTATTATGCATGGGTTTGGATTTCTTAAGGTGAGGGTGTACCACAAAGCAATGAAACACCATGAGCATGAATTTTCAATGGGAACAAAAAAATAAAAAAATTCTCAAAATCAACTTTGCAAATATTCATAGTTCAATCAAACAAAAAATACCAGAGAGCTTCAAGTTATGAAAAAATAAATGAATATTCTCAAAAGTAGGATGATGCAAAGCGAATTTACCCAGCAGTATGAATTGAAAGGGTTTCACAAGCCTTTCCATAATTGAATTAGAACACATTATCACGGGTACACACCAAAAGGAGGTAGAGATAAGCTTGAGAGACTCACCAACATAATTGGCCTAACTAGTAAGAACATTCTTGAAGGATTTTGAAGCTAGTAAAGGGTTTAATCTAGAGACCCCAAGGAGTTAGAATCTTTCACAGGAGGAGCAGAAATCTTCATATTTCTCCATGGGAAGTAGAGAACACAACCATGATCAACAACAACACATGATAGAAGAAGCCAAAAGCCAAGATAAGGCATCAAAATGGAAAACCAGCTAAAATTTCCATAGGAAAAGTCACAAAGGAGACGCACCTCCATAGGGGAAATAAAATTCGCCATAGCACCCAAAAAAATGGAGAAAAGATGGGTTTACTAGTTTGATTTATGGTTTTAGGGTTTTAGGGTTTAGTGGATTTGGATAAAGTTTAGGTTTAGATCTAGATTTATGGTTAGTTTAGGTTTAGGTTCAAGTTTGTTTAGGTTTAGGTTAGTTTGTGGGAATTAGGTTTAGGATAGATTTTAGGTGGGTTTTAGGTTGAGCTCAGGTTAGCTAGGTTTGGGGTTAGTTTAGGGTTTAGGTTTAGCTTTGGGTTTGTGGGTTTTCAAGGTCAGATAGGACTAGGGTTTTAAGGTTTAGTGTCTGTGGATTGGGGTTTGAGCCAGTTTAGGGTTATTAGTTTAGATCAGGGTTTAGGGTTTAGGATTTTTAGGTTTAGGAGATTTTAGGTTTTAGGTTTAAGATTTTAGGTTTAGGATTTAGGGTTTAGGTTAGTTTATGGTTAAGGTTTAGGTCATGGTTTAGGATTTAGGATTTATCAAGGGTTTAGGGTTTGCTAGGATTTTAGTTTTTTTTTAAATTAAAAACCAGGGTTTAGGTTTATTTAGTTTATTTTATTTATTTTAGTTTATTATTTTTTTTTATTTTTATTTAGGTTTATTTTATCTTTTATGTTAGTGCAGTTTACGCCATGTATTTTAGGTTAGTTTTAATTTAATTTTATTTTTTTAGGTTTAGGTTTTAGGTTTATTTTATTTTTTAGGTTTAGGTTTAGGTTTCATTTTAGGTTTATTTTAGCTTTTATTTTTTTAGTTTAGGTTTAGGTTTATTTTTTATTTTATTTTAATTTATTTTAGTTTGTATTTTGGTTTAGTTTATTTTGGTTTATGTCAATTTTATTTATTTTATTTTAGTTTATTTTAGTTAAATTTTATTTTATTTATTTTATTTTAGGTTATTTTATTTTAAGGTTTATTTTAGGTTTAGGCTTTATTTACTTTTAATTTATTTTATTTTTACATTTTATTTTATTTTCATTTAGTTTTTATTTAGGTTTTATTCTTAGATTTATTTTATTTTTAGTTTTAGTTTTAGGTTTTATTTTATTTTTAATTTCAACCAGTTTATTTTATCTTTTTTAAGTTTAAGTTTTTTAGGTTTTAATTTTATTTTATTATTTTACATCTAGTTTAGGTTTTCAATTTATTATTTTATTTATTAGTTTTAGTTTAGGTAGTTTTTTTTAAAGTTTATGGTTTTAGGTATAGTTTGTTTTAGGGCTCATGATTTTATGGTTTGTGGTTGTGTCATGGGTTTTAGGTTTAAGTGCTCAGAGGGTTTGATTTTAGGGTTTGGGTCAGGTTTTGGGGTCTTAGGGTTGTGGATTAGTTAGGGCCTAGGATGGGCCAGGCTTTAGGGTTTGGGGCTCAGGTCAGCCTCTTAGTTTAGCTCAGGCTCAGGTTTAGTTTAACAGGTGGCCTGTGTCAGTGGGTTAGGGAATTTTAGTTTGGGCCCAGGATCAGGCCTGGGATTGTGGCCAGGTCAGCTCAGTGAGGTCAGCTCAGGGCCTGTGGCCCAGAGCTCAGGATGTAAGGCCCAGGATTAGAGGTCATGGTAAGAGCCCAGTCAGCTTGATTGGTCTCAGCCTGGGCTGGCCCAGGGTCATGAATAGGGCCTAGGGCCAATTTAGGTGGCCCAGGTTGGCTCAGGGCCTGTGGATTAAGGCCAAGGTCAGGGCCTAGGTGGGGCCCAGGGTATGGTGAAGAGCAAGTAGGCTCAGGTTTAGGGTAGGGCCTCAAGATTTAGAGGGGTCTGGCCCAGGGCCTAGGTCCCAGGCCTGGGTGCAGTAGGGCTCATGCCTGGGGTGGCTCATGTAGTTTAGTTTTTTTTAATTAATTTTATTTGATTAATTTTTGATTTAGGATTAGGGTAAGTTTTAGGTTTAGGGTTAGTATTAGGTTTAGCATTTAGTAGGATTTAGGGTTTTGCCTTTGGGTTTTGGGTGGTCAGATTTAGTGTTTAGATTTTACACCATGTTTAGGGTTTTTTTTTAAAAAAAAATAAGTAAACCGGTAGTTTAGGTTTATTTAGTTTTATAGTTTATTTTCATTTATTTTATTTTATTTTTTTATTTATTTTAGGTTTAGTTTTGGTTTTAATTTTATCTTTTAGGTTTAAGTTTTGGGTTTCATTTTAAGTTTATTTTATTTTATTTTTTTTTAGGTTTTATTTTTTTAGTTTATTTTATTATTTAGTTTAGGGTTTAGGTTAAGTTTATTTTAGGTTTACATTTAGGTTTTATATATTTAGGTTCAGTTTTATTTAATATTATTTATTTATTTATTTTAGGTTTAGGTTTTTTTTAGTTTAGGATTTTTTTGTTTTAAGGTTTAATTTTTTTACGGTTAGGTTTTTATTTTGTTTTAATTTTATTTTATTTTTTAATCATTTTATTTTTATTTTACATTTAGTTTTTATTTTATTTAGGTTTTTTATTCTTAGATTTATTTTTTTTTAGTTTAGTTTAGTTTTATTTATATTTATTTTATTTTACTATTTTATTTTATTTTAGAGGTTTAAGTTTTAATTTAGGTTTTAATTTTATTTCAATATTTTATCTCTCCAAGTTTAGGTTTTATTTAGTTTGAGGTGTTTAGTCTGTGGTGGTGGGCATAAGGCCCAGGGTCTAGGATTTATGATCTTGGCTGTCCGTGGTTTAGGGTCAGCCAGTTAATGCCTAGGATTGCTTTGGGCTCAGTGGCCCAGTCCATAACCAGGGCCTAGTAAGCTGGTGTGGTCATTTTGGGTCTGGGGCTCAGGGTGGCCAGTTGTGGTGGGCTTTAATGTTAGGGCCCAGTGATGCCCAGGGTCACAGAGCCCAGTGGCTAGGGTTTAGCAGTTTCAGGCCTGTGGCCTGTGAGCCCAGCAGGTCCAGTCAGTCAGGTTAGGGCCATGGCCTAGGTCAGCCTTAGGTTAGGGTGGCTCAGTGGGTCAGCCCAGGGTTGGCCTTCAGGGTTTAGCCTTTGTGGGCTCAGGGTTTAGGTTTAGAGTTAAGTTTGTGGCCTTTATGTTTGTGGTTTAGGGTCAAGATTAGAGTCCGGGGCCAGGAACATGATTTGCTTCTTTAGCCCAGTAAGTGGCCCATAGTTTAGGTTTAGGTTTGATTTTGGATTTAGGGTTAGTTTATGGTTTGTGGTTTATTCAGTTTAGGTTTAGGTTTAGGGTTTTAGTGTTTAGGATTGTTGGTTTAGTGGTAAGTTTAGGTTAGGTTGTGGTTTAGGGTTTAAGATTTAGGGTTTCAGTTTGGGTTTTAACTTTAGGGTTTAGGTTAGTTTTTGGGTTTGTTTAGGGTTAGGTTTTTTTTATTTTTTTATTTTTTCATATTTTTTAGTTGGGTTTAGGGTTTAGGGTTTTTTTGGTTTATGATTTAGAGCTGCCATTTAGTTTTAGGGTTTTGGTTGGATTTTGGATTTAGAGTATCCTGTTTAGAGTTTTAAAAGCCAAGTGGTAGGTTTATTTTAGTTTATTTATTTATTTTATTTATTTTATTTATTTTATTTTTATTTTAAGATTAGGTTTAGGTTTATATTTTTTTCTAGGTTTAGTTATGTTTCATTTTAAGTTTTTTTAGGTTTTATTTTTAGTTTAGGTTTAGGTTAATTTTGTTTATTTTACTTTATTTAGGTTAGGGTTTAGGTTTAGTTTATTTTAGGTTTAAGTTTAGGTTTTATTTATTTTAGTTTAGTTTAATTTAGTTTAGTTTTATTTTATTTTATTTTTTTTATTTTAGGTTTAGGGTTTTTTTATTTTAGGGTTTATCTTTTAGGATTGAGTTTTTATTTTATTTTTATTTTATTTTATTTTATTTTAGATTTATTTTTTTAAGTTTAGTTTTTATTTTATTTAGGTTCTTAATTTTTAGATTTAATTTATTTTTTAGTTTAGTTTCGATATTTATTTATTTTATTTTAGTTTATTTCTAATAGTTTAGTTTATTTTATTTTTAGGTTTAGGTTTAATTTTTAGTTTAGGTTTTAATTTTACTTCATTATTTTATTTTATCAAGGTTTAGGTTTTATTTAGTTTAAGTTTAGGTTTTTAGGTTTTTAGGTTTTTAGGGTTTAAGGATTTTGGGTATAAGGTTTTAGTTTGGGTTATGATGGTTAGGGTTTAGTTTTAGGTTTTAGGATTTTTTTATGTTCACGTTAGGTTTTATTTTGTTGTAATTATTTTATTTTTGGTTTATTTTATTTTATTTTACATTTAGTTTTTTATTTTTAGGTTTTTTTATTCTAAGATTTATTTTTTTTAATTTAAGTTTTATTTATTTTATTTTATTTTATTTCAACTTTTATCTATTTTATTTTAGGTTTAGGTTTAACTTTAATTTAGGTTTTAACTTTATTTATTATTTTATTTTATCCATAAGTTTTTTTTAGTTTAGGTCAGTTTTGTTTTGTGTGGGGGTTTAAGATTTTTTGTATGTTAAGGTTTAGATTTATGATTTGCTTAGGTGGGTTTATCAGGTTTAATGTAGGATTTAGTTTAGTTTTGTGTTTAGGTTTGATAGTTTGGGGCAGTTGTAGGTGGGGTTCAGCTTAGGTTTGTGGTAGTTTGGCTCAGGGTTTACAGTTTAGGTGATCTTATTTAGGCCTGTTTAGTGGATCAGGGTCCGGCCCATAATGGTTTGGGTTGATTTGGACTAGCATCAGTGCTCAGATCTTCAGTGTCAACCTGGGGTTGTCAGTGGGCCCAAGCCTTTTTGGGTTTGGTGGCCCAGAGTGTGCTGTGGTCAGGGCCCAGGTCCAGGTGGCCCAAGACTCAGAGTCAGCCCAGGTCAGGCTCAGCCTCAGTGGGTTGGCTCAGGTGTCACTAAGTTTTGGTGGGGTTAGGTGTGGCTCAGGATCAGTCAGAGAAGCCCAGGTCATAAAGCCAGGGTAAGACAGGGCCCAGGACTGGCCTGGGTTTAGTGATTTGGTTAGGGCCTTGGCCTAGGGTTTATGGTCTGGGGTTTTATTTTAGATGGCAGCCCAGGCAAAGAGCTCAGGTCAGAGTTTAGTTGTGGATTGGCCTAGGGAGTGGAGAGGGTTTTTAAGGTTTGGGTGGTTTTATTTAGATTTTTTTTTATTTTTACTTTTGATTTTTTTTTTTAGATTTAGGGTTTATTTTTTATGGTTTAGTTTAGAGATCTCAGTTGTATTTAGGGTTTAGGATTTAGGGTTTAGGATTTAGGATTTAGGGTTTACGATTTAGAGTTTAGGGTTTTTTTTTAAAAAAAAACTAAGTAAACTGGTAGGTTTAGGTTTATTTTGTTCATTAAGATTATTTTTTATTTATTTTACTTTATTTTATTTATTTTTAGGTTTAGGTTTAGGTTTATATTTTATTTTTCTAGGTTTAGGTTTTAGGTTTTCATTTTAAGTTTTTTTTTGGTTTTATTTTTTAGTTTAGGTTTAGGTTAATTTTTAGTTTATTTTATTTTATTTAGTTTAGGGTTTTGGTTTAGTTTAATTTAGGTTTCTATTTAGGTTTTATTTATTTTAGTTTAGTTTATTTTATTTTGTTTATTTTTTTATTTTAGGTTTATGGTATATTTTATTTTAAGGTTTATGTTTTTATTTAATTTTTATTTTATTTATTTTAGGTTTATTTTATTTTTTATTTTAAGTTTTATTTTATTTTATTTAATTTTATTCTTAGATTTTATTAGTTTAGGTTTATTTATTTTATTTAATTTATTCAATTTATTTTATTTTATTTAGCTTAGTTTAAGTTAGTCAGGTTTAATTTATTTCAATTATTTTATCCAAGAGTTTAGGTTTTGGTTTTATTTAAGATCCTGGTTTGGGTTTATGAATTTTCATGGCTCAGGTCAGGTGAGGTTTAGAGAGTTTAGGTTTAGGTTGGTAGTTCATAGGTTAGGTAGGGTTAGTTTAGCCTTGTGCCTTTGGGATTTGGCTCAGTTCCCAGGTCATTTGAGCCTAGGGTCAGTGGCTAGTGCTCAAGTCCAGGCCAGGGTCAGTATTCAGGCTCAGGTCAGAGAGTTTTAGAGTGTGTTAGTAGGGTTTAAGTGGTTTTTAGAAAGGTTAGTTAGGTAGATCTTAATTTCAGTGGTTAGTTTGAGTAGGTTGATCAGTTTAGGGCCCAGGTCAGTGGGTTTAGAGTCATGGTTAGTTAGCACAGTGGTATGGTCAGGGCCAGATTTGGTGGAGTGGTTTAGTGATTTAGTTAGGACTCAGGAGTTTAGGGCCCAGGTTGGGATCAGTAGCAACAGTAAGTTAGGGTTTAGGTCATTGTGGTTGGTAAGATTTAGTGTAGGCCAAAGGTGGTAGTCAGTGTAGGGTTAGTTAGGATAGGTGATTTTATTTATTTTAAATTTAATTTATTTTATTTAGGGTGTTTAGGCATTTGGGAGGGAGGGAGTTTTGTATTTTTTAGATTTATGGTTTTAGGATTAAGGTTTAGTGTTTATAGTTTTTTTAAAACATAAATTCAAACCATAGGTTTAGTTATTTAGTTTATTTTAGCTTTTTATTTATTTTATTTTATTTTATTATTTATTTTATTTTATTTTTTTATTTTAGGTTTATTTATTTAGTTTTTTTTTATTTTAGTTTATTTTAAGGTTTAAGTTTAGGTTTATGTTTATTTTTCAGTTTAGTTTTATTTTATTTTAATTTTAGGTTTAGATTTTTTTATTTTAGGTTTATGTTTAGGTTTTTTTTTAAGTTTATTTTAGGTTTTATTTTAGGATTATTTTAGGTTTTTTTAGTTTAGGTTTAGGTTTATTTATTTAGTTTATTTTATTTAGTTTAGGTTTGCTTTTAGGTTTAGTTTATTTTATTTTTTTTAGGTTTAGGTTTTATTTAATTTTGTTTAGTTTATTTTAGTGTTATTTTAGTTTTATTTTATTTTATTAATGGTTTAGGTTTTTTTTTAGTTTAGGGTTTAGTTTTTTTTTTTTAGTTTAGGGTTTAGGGTTTAGGGTTTAGGGTTTTTAGTTTTTTTTTTAACAGAGAACAAATTTAGATTTAAAATTTCTCCTTTTTGATTTCATCAACCAAGGAACACACCAAGTTTTCTGAGACACAATTGATGACATAGATCAAAAATGAGCACTCATAGAGCAAATCGAAAACCCTAGATAACAAGAACCGCCTTTTTAAAGAAATAGTTCCATTCGCATAGATCAATCGCCATTCTTTAGTTTCTTGTCCCATCGAACCAACGGGCCTCGACTTTGATCAACCATCATATCCTTAATATCTCCCTTCACCACCAACACGACTTTAACCTCCTTCGTTCCTCCCGCCTCCATAACCATCACTGCTCTGACCAGCACCTCCATATCCACCAGCACCTCCAGATCCCCCACAACCATTGCGAGAATGGCCGGCTTGGCCTTCACCTCCACCTCTAGATCTAGATTGGCGCTTGATTGATGGATGTTCTCAGCTGCCCAATTCTGGATTTTGTTTATGTTTAGTTTATTAGTTTTAGTGTTTAGAGTTCTTTTAATTTATTAAGTTACTTGGGTTTAGGTTTTTGGGGTTTTATTTTAGGGTTTAGGGTTAGATTTAGTGTTTGGGTGAGTTTAGGGTTTGGGATTATTCTTTAGTTTTTGGGGTTTATAGTTTAGGGTTGTAGGTTTATGGTCGTAGGTTAAGGGTTATATGTTTAATTTAGGGTTTAGTGTATAAGATTTAGTCTTTTAGGGTTTAGGTTTTCTTTAGGGTCTGTTAGGGTTCAAGTTAGTTAAATTTAGGTGTTATTTTTATTTTATTTTAAATTAGTTTATTTTATTTGGGGTTTAGAGCTTTTTAGGGTTTAGGATTTAGGGTTTAGGTCAGGATTTAGATTTTAGGGTTTAAGGTTTAGTGTTAAGTTTTTAAAAATAAATTAAGTAAACCATAAGTTTAGGTTTATTTAATTTAGTTTATTTTTATGTTTTATTTAATTTTATTTAGTTTAGTTTATTTTATTTTTATTTTTTTATTTAATTTATTTTAGTATTTTTTTTTTAAGTTTAGGTTTATGTTTATTTTATTTTAGTTTTAGTTTTATTTTATTTTTAGGTTTAGATTTTTTTTTTTTAAAGTTTATGTTTAGGTTTTATTTTATATTTTTAAGTTTAGGTTTTAGGTTTTATTTTAGTTTATTTTAGGTTTACTTTTAGTTTAGGTTTAGGTTTATTTTTAGATTAGTTTATTTTATTTAGTTTAGGTTTACATTTAGGTTTAGTTTATTTTAGGTTTAGGTTTAGGTTTTATTTAATTTTGTTTAGTTTATTTTAGTGTAGGTTTAGGTTTATTTTATTTTTATTAATGGTTTAGGTTTTTTTTTTAGTTTAGGGTTTAGGTTTTCTTTTTTTTTTTTAGTTTAGGGTTTAGGATTTTTGGTTTTTTTTAAAGAGAACAAATTTAGATTCAAAATTTCTTCTTTTTGATTTCATTAACCAAGTAACACACCAAGTTTTCTAAGACACAATTGACTGACATAGATCAAAAAATGAGAGATAAATCGAAACACCTTAGATAACTAGAACTCACAGAAAGGCATAGTTCCATATGCACAGATCGAAGTTTTAGTTTCTCTCCCATCAAACCATCCCGCCTCTCGACTAGCAGGATCAACCATAATATCCCTGATATCTCCCTCCGCCACCAACACGGCTTTAACCTGCTTCGCTCCTCCCACCTCCATAACCATCACTACTCAGACCACCACCTCTATATCCACCAACACCTCCAGATCCCCGACAACCATTACGATAATGGCCGGCTTTGCTTTCACCTCCACCTCCAGATCTAGATTGAGCATGGTTGACGGTGATGTTCCTATCACCAAGGTTTTGGAAAGTCTTAGGATTTTGGTTTATGTTTAGGTTTATTAGGTTTTAGTGTTTAGATTTTTTTTTAATTTATTTAATTACTTTAGGTTTAGGTTTAGGGTTTGGGGTTTAGGTTTAGGTTAGGATTTAGTGTTTTTAGGGTTGGGATTTAGTGTTTAGGGTTTAGGGTTTAGGGTTTAGGGTTTTAGGGATTATTCTTTTAGTTTTTAGGGTTTAGGGTTAGGATTTAGGGTTTAGGGTTTAGGGTTATAGGTTTAGGGTTGTAGGTTAAGGGTTATAGTTTTAATGTTTAGGGTTTAGGGTTTAAGGTTTAGGATTTAGAGTTTAAGTGTTTTTTTTTTAAATTAAGTAAATAGGTAGGTTTAGATTTATTTAGTATACTTAGTTTATTTTTTATTTTTTTTAGTTTATTTTATATTTTATTTTATATAGGTTTATTATTTAGTTTTATTTTTATTTATTTTAGGTTTATTTATTTTAGTTTAAGTTTTCTATTTTAGTTTATTTTTTAGGTTTAGGTTTAGTTTTATTTTTTAGTTGAGTTTTATTTTTAATTTAATTTTAGGTTTAGGTTTTATTTTTAAAATTTTTTTAAATTAAACCTCATTAGTGATTTAATTAATTTAATTAGTGTTAAAAAATTAATAAAATAGTCTTTATGCGATGGATGTATACGCCGTCTAACCGCTTTATTTTAGATGAGAGCAAGCTTCTGCTTTTTTGTTTTCAGATCTATTAAAGCTTTTACCGGATCCACCTCACGGCCAGAAGTCGCCGCCAAGGTGGTCTCGAGAAGTCGCCACGGCCAGAAAATAGCTTGGAAGGTTTATTTTTGCCGATTTAGGTATTTCTAACCCCAAACGAAGAAGAAATGTATTTTGTAAGTGTTTATCTGGTTGGTTTAGCTAATTGTTATGATATTAACCATAGACAGATGCACCGTCGATGGATGTGGGTCCATCATATACGCCAGTGGTGGCACAGTCTACCTATCCATTCACACAGCCACCCCACTATTCATGGATGCAATGTGGTCTCGATGAACCCATGGCATGCACGATCCCCGCTACATATGCTCGCCATTCCACATGACACCGCCATATGCGCGTATCACGGTACTCCTGCCATCTCAAGCTTCACGAGATACCACATGTTACGGACTTGGGATGTTCGCAGAACAACCCTGAGCGTGGACGAGGAGGAGGATCGCCACAAAGATCATTTGCGGATCGCCACGCCGACCACCATCTCATTACTCCCGGTAGCGCGATTCCACCGCTGCACATTATCGACGATAGTTGTATTTTTTTTTATCACTTTATGTCATGTAGTCGTATCTGTTTTTTTTTTTTTATGTCCACTTATTCAGATTCAGCTGATTGTACAATTACATTTTTGTTTGTTATCAATTTAGTTTTATTTGTTTAACTCACAACTATTTAGACTCATACCGAAAAATTAACACACTTACAATGTTTAATATTATCAAAAAATCATATGTATTCAATAAGCATTGTGTTAAGATTACACAAACGAGATCCGTAATATTTTTAATTTTTTGCAACGTCAAATTTTTTACATCTCCAAAGATTTTAAACAAAAAAAATACATTTGCAAAATCCGCGGATCCACAAAAGTTATCAACATAAAAGTTGTAAAATTTGTTATTATCTTTCCAACGATGCTAAACACGCCAAAATTCGACAACTGATAAGCCTGATATGACCAAAAAACGAGTCATGCATCAATATTATTATTTTTTGCAACTTCACATCTCACACATTTGCAAAAACTGCGGCTCAACGGGCTAGATTCGTCGAAAGCTGTCAACATGAAAGTTGTAGAATTTTTCATTATCTTTCCAACGACACCAACTACGCCAAATTCAAAACCATCAACTGATATGTTCAAAAATGGTGATCAAATTTTTTTTTAAAAAAAATTAAGTACTGACTAGCAAGGCATCAGAATCCACGCCGACCTACGACAGGCCTATTTTGTTAATTTTTTTTTATCCTGCCTAATTAACTAATTAAATCACTAATCAAGTTTAGTTTAAAAATTTTTCCTTTATTTTTTTATTTTTTAGGTTTAACTTTAGGTTTTATTTATTTTAGTTTTATTTATTTTAATTTAGGTTTAGGATTATTTTTTTTTAATTTTATGTTTAGGTTTTTTTTCTTAGTTTAAGGTTTAGGTTTTATTTTCTATTTATTTTAAAATTTTTTTAGGTTTAGGTTTATATTTAGTTTTTATTTATTTTAATTTTTTATGATTAATTTTTATTTTATTTAGGTTTTTTATTCTTAGGATTATTTTATCTATTAATTTAATTTAAGATTTTATTTATTGTATTTTCATTTTTTATTATTTTATATTATTTTATTTTGTGGTTTAGGTTTAGGTTTTAGTTTAAGTTTTTTATTTTATTTTATTTATTTGTTTTATTTAGGTTTAGCTTATTTATTTATTTTATTTTGAGGTTTTATTTAGTTTAGGCTTAGGTTTTAGATTTGGTTTAGTGGTTTAAGGTTTAGGGTCACAATTGTGGGTTTTAGGGTTTATGGTTTACCTGGATTTAGGTTTAGGGTAAGCTGTGGAGTTATGGCTTTGATGGTTAGTTTAGGGTTTATGTTTGTAAGGGTCATGGTTATTTAGAGAGGTTTGGGTTTAGGAGAGTTTAGGTCAGTGGAGTTTTAGAGTGGGGTTTAGTAGCCCAGGATTTAGGATTTAGGTCAGGTTTGGGAGTTAGGTTTAAGGTTAGATCCCAGTCCAGGGTCATGATTTAGGATTTAGGTTTAGTTTAGGTTTTGGGTTTAAAGTTGGTAGGGTCAATAGGGTAGGGCTGAGGTGGTTAGAGTAGGTGGTTTAGGTTTTGATTTAGTAGGGTATGGTAACATTTTAGTGCTGGTAGGGTTTAGTTTAGGGTTTTAGGATTAGTTTATCTGTGGTTCAGGAGTATTTAGTTTTAGGGTTTAGGGTTTTAAAAGAATTAAGCAAACCCGAATGTTTAGTTATTTAGTTTATTTTTATCTATTTTGTTTTATTTTATTTTCATTAAGTTTTATTTTTACTTTTATTTTTTTATTTTGTTTTAGATTATTTATTTTTAGGTTGTTAATTTAAGTTTAGGTTTTTATTGTAGTTTATTTTAAGTAGGTTTGGGGTTATTTATTTTTTTAGTTTAGTTTAATTTTTTATTTTATTTTATAAGTTTAGGTTTTATTTTTTAATTTTGAGGTTTAGGTTTAGGTTTTAGGTTTTATTTTAGGTTTATTTTAGATTTTATATTTTAGTTTAAGTTTAGGTTTATTTTATTTTATTTTATTTTATTTAGTTTAGGTTTTCAATTTTGTTTTTTTAAGGGGTTAGGGTTTAGGGTTTAAGGTTTAGGGTTTAGGGTTTTATGTTTTAGGGTTTTAGCGTTTAAGGTTAGAGTTTATAATTTATCATTTAGTCTTTAAGGTTTAGGGTTGCAGGTTTAGGGTTTAGGGTTTAGGGTTAGTTTTAGGGTCTAGGGTTTAGGGGTTATGGTTTAGGATTTAAGGTTTAGGGTTTAGAGTTTTTTTTTAAATTAAGTAAACCAGTTGATTTATGTTTAGTTAGTTTATTTAATTTATTTTTTATTCATTGTAGTTTGTTTTATTTTTTATTCTTATTTATGTTTAATTTTTTATTTTATTTAGTAAATTTATTTTAGGTTAATTTATTTTAATTTAGGCTTTTTATTGTAGTTTATTATTTAGGTTTTGATTTATGTTTATTTTTTAGATTAGTTTTATTTTTATTTTATTCTTTAGCCTTAGGTTTTATTTTTAATTTTATAGTTTAGGTTTAGGTTTTTATGTTATTTTCTTAGATTGAACTTTAGGTTTTTATTTTAGGTTTATTTTAGGCTTTTAATTTTTAGTTTAGGTTTATTTTTAGTTTATTTTATTTTATTTAGTTTAGGGTTTAGGTCTAGTTTATTTTAGGTTTTGGTTTTGGTTTTATTTATTTTCATTTAGTTTATTTTAGTTTAACTTTAGGTTTATTTTATTTTGTTAATTTTAGGTTTACGTTATTTTTTTAGGTTGGGTTTGGGTTTTTATTTATTTTAGTTTATTTTTTGGTTTAGGTTTTATTTAGTTTTATTTTATTATAATTTAGGTTTATTTTTTTTTATTTTACATTTGGGTTTTATTTTATCTAGGTTTATTTTTTAGGTTTATTATTTTTAGTTTAGTTTACATTTTATTAATTTATTTTAGTTTAGTTATTTAGGTTTAAGTTTAGGTTTAGTTTAGGTTTTATTTATTTTATTTTATTTAGGTTTAGCTTTGTTATTTATTTAATTGTTTTTAGTTTAGGAGGTTTATGTTAGTGCTCTGTGGTGGGTTAGGGAGGTCAGGGTTAGGTTTAAGGGGTAATGTCCAGGGTTTTATTTCAAGGTAGGGTAGGGGCAAAAGTGGTAGGGTCCAGCTAGGTTTAGGTTAGCACAAAAGTGTATGGTTAGAGTTTTAATTTAGTAGTGTTTAGGTTTTGGGTTTAGGGCCCAGGTTATAGGTTTTGGTTTTGGGTTAGTTTTAGGGTTTATGATTTAGAGTTTAGGATTTAAGGTTGTAAGTTTAGGGTTTTAGGTTTAGTGTTTGGTGTTTAGGGTTTAGGGTTTAGGGTTTCGAGTTTAGGATTTAGTGTTTAAGTTTTTTTAAAAAAAGATTACGTAAACTATTAAGTCTTGGTTTAGGGTTAGTTTTAGAGTTTATGGGTAAAGTTTTATTTATTTATTTATATTTTTTATTTGGCTTTTTAGAGTTTGGTTTTAGGGTTTCTAGTTGTAGGTTTAGTGGATTAGGGTTTGGTTTAGGGTTTAGGATTTATGGTTTAAGATTTTAAATTAAGCAAACCCAGTTTAGATTTATTTAGTACATTTATTTTATTTATTATTTATTTTAGTTTACTTTATTTTTTATTCTTATTTTGATTTTTTTATTTTTATTTAGTTTAGTTTATTTATTTTAGGTTTGTTTATTTTAGTTTAAGTTTTTTATTTTGGTTTATTTTTTAAGTTTAGGTTTAGGTTTAGGTTTATTTTTTAGTTGAGTTTTATTTTTATTTAATTTTTTAGGTTTAGTTTTTATTTTTTATTTTTAGGTTTAGGTTTTAGGTTTTAGGTTTTTATTTTAGGTTTATATTTAGGTTTTATTTTTAGTTTATGTTTAGGTATAATTTTAGTTTATTTTATTTTATTTTATTTTGTTTTAAGTTTAGGTTTAGGTTTAGTTTATTTTAGCTTTAGGTTTTATTTATTTTAATTTAAGTTTAGGTTTACTTTATTTTGATTATTTTTTAGGTTAATGTCTCTTTAGTAGTTTAAGTTTATTTATTTTAGGTTTTAAGTTTATGTTTTATTTAGATTTTATTTTATTTTATTTGGTTTATTATTTTAATTTATGTTTAGTTTTATTTATTTAGGTTTATTATTCCAGGTTTAAGTTTAGGTTTTATTTTATTTTGGTTTAGGCTTTATTTATTTATTTTATTTAGGTTTTATTTAGTATTATAGGTTTTAATTATTTTAGGGTTTAGGGTTTAGGTTTAAAATGGTTTATGATTTTAGGGTTTGGGTAGGGTTTGGGTTTAGACTTAGTTTTTGGGTTTATTTAGGTTGCTTTAACCAAAGGATTGAAGGTTAGTTTAGTTAGTAGTTTAGTTATTATTAGGTTTTAGTTATTATGTATTATTAGTTTATTTTATTTTAGGGTTTAAATTTATTTAGTTTTTATTATTATTATTATTATTATTATTATATTATTATTATTATTATTATATTATTATTATCTTATTAGTATTTATTTTGGGGTTTTATTTAGTTTTTATTTATTTATTTGGGTTTATTTGGGTTTTTATGGTTTAGTGTTTTTTAGTTTTTTAGTTTTGCTTTTATTTATTTTAGTTATTATTTAATATTAGTTTAGGGTTTTATATTTAGTTTATATTAGTTTAGTTATTATTTTTTTAGTTTAGTTTTTAGGTTTTGGGGTTCATTTTAGTTTAGTTTATTAGTTTATTAGGCTCTAATTTTGTTTAGTTTAGTTTAGTAGTTATTGGTATGGTTTTTTTAGTTTGGGTAATTGTAATTTAGTTTATTATATTTTAGTTAGTTTTTATTATTATTATTATTATTATTATTATTATTATTATTTAGTTAGTTAATTTATTTATTAGGGTTATGGTTTAGTTAGTTGGTAGTTTTATTATTTTTTTATATTATAATTTTATATTATAGTTATTTTATAGTTTTAGTTTATGTTAGTTATTAGTATTATATTATTATTATTATTATATTATTATTATATTATTATTATTTATTATTATTTAGTAGTTTTTATTTTATTAAGTTGGGATTTTATATTAGGGTTTAGGGGGATTAGGGTTAGGGTTAGTTAGGGAGGTTTAGTATTTAGGGTTTAGGTAGGGTTTAGGGTTTGGGTTGGGTTTGTATTTAGGTTTAGGGTTTTAGAGTCTTGGTTTTGGTTTATGGTTTAGGGTTTAGGTTGTAGGTTTTAGGTTTAGGTTTATAAGATTTAGTGTTTATGGTTTAGGGTTTAAGGCTTTTTTTATTTAAATTGGGATTATTTTTCTTGTAGACACAGGCAATTAGTTTAAAGTAGACTATTCATTTGGATTTTAAATTTGAGATAGGATAAGTCCAATATAGCCCCTTCTTAGTGTGTCCATCACACACCGACATGGTCCATAAATAAATCTATCTAATTTGACCGAGCTCACATCCCCAACAGATATGCCCTCAATTCGAAATCAAACTAAACCGAACAAACCATATCAAATCACATGAAATTAAGATAAAATTAACGACTACTTTGTTGACATAAGTCTGACATTCACTGCACCTAGGACAACATTTGTTGTGCATCCAAGTCACCCTAGTGGTTATTCTTCGCTTTGGAAGATGTAAGTCTCTCTTCCTAGCACGCTCCACAGGAAACCCCTTAGGTTTAGCTACCCCACAGGTAGACTATCTCTTGATTTGTAAACTTGAGACAGTCAGGCTAATATAGCTTCTCAGGGTCCATGCACTAGGGTACATACAATAACTTAGATTAAATCAAACTCAATCTGATTTTCCCTTGTGGAGTTAAATTACACCCTTCTTAATATAGTAAATCATATAAAACAAGTCAAGCAAAATTTAAATTCAAAACCAACCTCTCTAGTGGAGCCAAATTAAACCAACTCCCCCAAAAGAGTCTAAATCAAAGAAATCCAACCAAACACTTATTCCCAGCAGATACATCCACAAATAAATCTATGAAATCAAACTAAAATCCTAATCACCAGTAGATAGCCCGAACCTGCTTTCCTAGTGGAAGGTTCATATACCCTTCCTCAGCCTCATTTTATATCTAGTGATATGCCTCACATCACTTAAAACAAATTAAAATCAATTCGATTATAATTGATGGATTCATTTTTATCCTCAGTATCTTCTTTCCAAATCATATAATCAAATCAAATTCAAACCTTATCCCCAACATATTTTCTTCTTTTATGCCCTATTATTTCACATGTCTGTCCAATGCATGTGTGATCTTTATTTGCCTCCATGACCTTGACATGGAATTCTCATCAAATCTTATTTCTTCTCTTATGCACACCTTTAATACTTCAACCAAAAGCCTTAGTGTATTGCTCAAATTACATCATTAACATTGTAATCTATTTTATGATTTATGAAGCTCAAACTATATTTTCAATTCATGCTAAACATATTATAGTGTGAATTAGCTTTATATTATTTTTATCTATGATGTCATTTTATCATTTTCTTGCTATAATATAATATATTGTCTAACATGTCAGGTTAAAATTTTCATATTATGTTCATTTTGGATGTAAAATTGTTTTTTCTATTAGAAATGGTACTATAATTTTTGGTGTTGCTTTTGGTGTACCATGAATTTGGCCAAATTCTTCCATCTCAACCTTCATTAACATTTTATTTTGACCCAATGTATAACTAGTTATTTTACAATAACATTTAATAACACACCTTCATATATATGTGAAGTTATATTGTTATGTACATTAGATTTTAATATTGCTTTCATATAATATATTATTTACATTACACCTTAAAATGAATAACTTTAAGCTTATAAAATTTGGTTGAAAATGAACATTTATTTTATGTTTCCATTCTTTTATTAAATGACTTCAAGCACACCCAATGATGTTCCTAGCTTACCTTAAATTTGGCCAAATCCCATCATCTCATATAAATCAGTATTTTTGTAAATTATACTAGTACAAACTCTTCTATCATGCTATAAGGTTAAGTTAAGTAGTTTTATTTAGTATTATAACATATGATGCTACTATGTTATGGCATCCTATATTATAATACACTATAACATATTATATTATTATTTATTTGCATATCAAATCAGTTTTTAAGATTCATTAAAATAGTCTTTATTATATATTTTAGTTGTATCATTTTATATTTTAATTATAATATATTGATGTCATTTTCATCTATTATAAATTTAATATTTTAGTCTAAACCAACATTTTTATAAATAATTAGTGTAGGTTTGATTGGATTGTAAAATACTAGAATTTGTGAATATATTATGATATGATGTTATACTATGCAACAACATATAATATTTATTTTGAACATAAAATCTACTTAGACTCAAGTTTTATCTTTGGTACTATCCTAATTTTCAAATTTAATAAATTTCATATTTTTATTATTTATATTAATATAGACTATATGGCACAATATCATAATATACTAAAACATTTCATAAATATTTTATAACATCCAAAAACACATCACTACATGTTCAAACATATGATGCTACATTATACTATAATATATGTATTATAATGTGATTTAGGGTTACAGTTTGGGGTATTCAAATCTCTAATAGTTATGGGAAAGTATCTTGAAGACATTTTCTTTAGCTATAATAAATATGTTAGGATTTGGTCATTCTTTATATCTACTAATAATAACATCTTTATTCAAGGTTTAGGGTTGAGGGTTTGGGTTGGGGTTAGTTTAGAGTTTAAGGTTTATGGTTATAGGTTTAAGGTTTAGGGTTTAGGGTTGTAAGGTTTAGGGTTTAGGGTTTATGGTTTTAGGGTTTAGGGTTTATAGTTTTAGGGTTTAGGGTTTAAGGTTTAGGGGTTTTTTTTTTTTTTTTTTGGGAAACCCCATGATGCGGGGATATTTTATTGCCACAAAAAAGGTTTACAAGGTCCTTAAATGGGATAAACTTTGAAACCATCGTCAAAGAGCTACAATCACCTAAGGAGTAAATCCCCATCTAAGTACATCCAAGAGCAAAAGAAAACATTAAAGCAATCAAAAGATACAAGATGATTAACATAATAGGCTAAAGGAAGGATAAGGCCAATGCTCTGATGGTTGTAAGAGTGCTTGGTAATATGGAGCAAACCTATAAAAGAAGGAGAGAGAATCACCTGCAAAGTTATAATAAGAGGAAGATTAGAAATAAGGTAATACATAAAAAAAAGTTAGAGGAAAATAACATAATATGAGTATGTTAGTAAGGAATTGTGATAGAGAAGGCTCGGGTTCAATCACATCCTATTGGGGCAGATGCAAGTATGAGCATCCAAACTTCAGCAAAAGGGTTACATCACATGAGCTACTACCGAACCAATAGGGAATGAGATCATCACATCATCATAGCCAACAAACTGTGAGAAGGAAGAACCCAGCTTGTTGATATTCTTGTGAGCTTTATTACCGCAAACCTAAGCAAAATCATATCTAAAATATATAGGTAATTGCTAAGAGTCAAGGATAAGGAGTCTCATTCAAGAAAATATCATCAATAAAGTCATCTTGACATGAGAATACATAAACATAAGTGAGTGAGCCATCTTAGAATCTCATGAATAGTCATATTCAAGAAAGAAATTAGTTCAACATATAATCCCTCCATAAGAAAATTACAGAGGAGACAACTTGCTGAAAACCTGTTAAATAAGTCAATGAGCTTATACTTAACACCATCCCAATCACATGATATGTAAATGAATCTTTTAGTGCAGAAAATAACCCAGGAAACAATCCCCTTATTAATGTCCTGGAGAAAGCAATAGTAAAGGAAGATAGCATAGCTCAACACAGGGAATGAACTGCAACCAACCAAAATAAGCACCCAGAAAAAATAGTTAGAGCAGCTCCAATAGCAAAGATTCGTGGCCTCCATTCGATAATCATCAACATTCAATGAGAACAAGGCAAAGAAAAGGCAATAACATCCAAGATAGAAAGGGACTAAACTCGCCATAATACCATACTTTCAGAATAAACTGCTCATAAAACTACACCAACCAAATAAATGAAAAGTGTGATGCGATCGAAAAAAACATGAGATAAATTGCATGGGCAATCAGAACGCCAGCCCCAATAGCCAAATAGCTAATACAACATTGGAACCCGCCATAATAAAAATCAACAAGTGAATTGAAATGAGTCTCAACATTAAAATCTAGAAAATAGCATTAAGACTGAACATCCAAGATAGGAAGATACAAGAATTGGCCATAAAACTCCTCAATCAATAGACATGGCAATAATAGATAAACAAATAAATAAAGCATAAAAACAAGTTATTATAAAAGAATCGAAAAAATCACCAAAATCCTCACCATCGATAGCAATGTCGTGAACAGCTTTCAAGGCATGAGACCTGAAATTCTACAACCAACAAAGAAAGAGCCAACTGAGGTGACAAGGTAAAACAAAAAGGTAAATCTCCAAGAGACAACCAAAATAGCAAAACCGCTAGCTTGCCATGATGCCACTCATCCAAGATAATCAAAACAATAGATACAAGTTTGAGAAAAGGATGAAGTAAAAGAGGTAAAAAGGTAGATCAATGAATTCCAATGATAGGCATAAAATAAACCAGAAGGTGGTTCAAAGCAAAATCTACCAAGCAATCAAGAACTTCAATAGAGACTTGTGGACAAAATAAGCCAAAGCCCTGTGTGAAGGTGGGTATTGATCCACGCCCAACCAACAAGGCTTAAAACCAACAAGTGCCCAAGATTCCACCCATAAACATATATCAAAGGAAAGGATAGATAATGAATGGCTCCCCACCATAAGCCTATCCAAGTAAGTGACATTCGAGAAATCGATGCTGGATGCTTATTAACCATAACCCACTCGCCAAGGGTAATGACAATAATAACTGGTTTGTCAACCCAATTATGCATATAAGAGAAATCATTGATTAATTCCAAGCATAATAAAAAAATGTACTTCAAGTTGTACATGTTCCAATCATAGCATAGGATGGGAGAACAACAAGAACAACATCCTGTGTGTTAGCAATCAAGAATCCAAAATAGCAAAGATGGACAATTTTACGAGTAAGGCTCACAATCTCGAGATGCACAATGATAATCCCTTGAAAAACTCCAAACCTGCTGAGCATGGGAAGTAAGACAAGAAACAGCAAGACTAGTATTGAGAAAAATAACACAATTCCATTTCTGCAAAATAAGGTGGGATATCCCAAACAGCGAAATAATAGCAATAAAGAAAATTGCAACCAATAGGTGCTCAATAGCAAGAGCAAAGCCAAGAGTGTTGCTTTGTCACATTAAGCCAAGATAAGGATATTGACAAATATAATCAAGAGTATATAGGATAGACCATTGGTTACATATAAAAGAGTAGAATGGTCTAATTTTCATGATCTCCTCAAAACATGAAGGGTGAAAACAATTGTAAAGTCCAACATCAACCCAAATGTTAACAACAAAAGCAGAAAATGAAACAGAAAGAGGAGGGTAAACACAGTAAGAACCAAAAGGAGCAGCCAACAAGGAAATCCATTCCTTCAGGGGATAGAAGAAGACATCATTACCAAGCAGGAATTTTAAGACAATAAAGGTCCAAAACCAAAACTTGCTAAGACAATAGCAGGCAAGATGGCAAAAAATAGCAGGAGGAAAACTGGGAGAAGCAGAAAAAATCTGCACCAACCCAAAGAGAAAAACCAAATCAACAAACAAATCAACAAACAACCATGGTAGCAAACCTCCAAAACCCAAAAGTAATTAAGCCCAATCCATTCCAAGACAAGGATTTCACCAAAATAACCATTAAAAGACAAGGGTATTATACTTTTCCCTTGCGTGAAAATGAGGTTAGGCATTATATAAGCAAGGAAAATGGTCATAAAGTCCTAAAGCCCAACAAACCAACCAAAATCCTTTCAAGATAAGTGTTGAAACCTTTATGAATTAGGCCTTTAAGGAGGAAAGAGTCCAAGGAATGTAAGCATCATCCAAAGAAATACTATAATCATCAAAATAAAAGCAACCAAGATAATGCACACTAATTGCCTAGATGCAACATAGGTAGTAGCAATGCTAAAGCCATATTGTCGAGAGAAAACTGGTTAAAGAAGTTACTAAAATCTAAGCATCAAAATAGATAACTTCCTCCAAAGAATGGTTAATTCTCTCGTGTTTAGAAATGAATGTATCAATGAAATTAAAGTCCCAAGTGGGATTGCGTTATAAAACCGAATAAAACACAAGGCTCAACTGGGTTCCAATTCCAGATATTGATGTGCATAAAGTTCAACATCTGCCCCATAATATTATAAATACCAAAAACAGAATTCTTCCAACTAGAGGAGAAGGGGTAAAGGCAGCAAGTCATGGCAAAGAGCACAAGACAACAATGATATCTATGTGGAGTATCCATAAAGAACACAAGGAAATAGAAAACCAGAAAAAAGGGAGGCGAAGAGGAGAATTAGATTCTTTGGTAAGGAAGCCCAGAATTATCCAAGTTAACTAGACCACGCAAGTATTTGGGTAATGTAAATTAATCAAAGAAGATGATACTGTCTAATCTCGCACCCAGGTTTGCAAGGTAATCAAGACAGCATTTCACGCCAAACATGAGTGATGGTAAAATTCAAGAGAGAGAAGAGCCCTAGTTTGCTTGAGGAGGTAGTAAACAAGCTTGCTCATATTGGTAGAAGTCAAAAGGTCAATCAAGAGAAGAGCGCCCACCTCTATCCAAATATTGAGCCGCCATTTTGATGACAAATTTCTAGAGCTTTGTGGACGCCATAAGCTTAAGATAAGCAAGGAAATAAGGGGATAAGCAAATGCACATAGGACTATACCCTTAGAATCCTCAAAATGCCTCCACAACCGTGAGCCATTATGAGAGACTGAGCCATCAAGATAATTTTAATAATATTATCAAGAGGTTTTTTCCAAAACCATTCTATCATTTCGACAAGTAGGTCGGAAGGTTGAGGCCCGCTTTATTAGCACAGATTTACCCTTTAAAATGTTTGTGATGAATTAAATTGGCTTTAAATAATTTACAAATTTTGTTTTTAGTTCTAGAATAATCCTCATGTGATTCATACTAATCCCAGATGTTTAGTTTCATTTCGTCCATCCATATGAACCAAATAAGAGTAATGATTATGATTTTAATATGACCATTAATTGCATTGTCAAAGCAAACTTCAAGAAGTTGATATAAAGTAAAAGAACAATTAAAATTGACAAGGTTGAATAGATCATCATACCAAATCCAAATTTTAGAGGCAATAGCCCCATTAACAAAAACATGGTTAACATTCTCAATATGAGAACAACATTGACATTTAGGGTAAATAAAACCCTTTACCCCACAAACAAAGAGTCAACAGAATAAAGTTTTTTAGGATATGCCAAGTTAGAAGAAGAGAGGGGATATTGTTATTCCAAATTTTGGAGAACACAATAGAAGAATCTGAGTGTCTTTAGTGTGAAGCCACACATTTTAAGGTTGAAATCCCCATTATGAGATAGCTTAAAGATAATATGATCATGATTGTTAGGAGTGATAGGAATATTAGTAATCATATTTAAGAGAGTGGAAGGAATAGAATCAGTAATCTTACTAGTGTTCCACTTGTGGTTTTGCCAAAATGAATTAACTCTAATAGCGAAAGTGGAGTGAGTGTAGAGTAAGTCATCAATGGATCCACAACCACTCCAGTTGTCTTGCCAAAAGAAGGAATTGCCGAGTTTATGCCCCAAAAATTAAGGATTCTACATCCCATTTGAGAACAAAGTCTTCTCCACACGTAAGAATCACCCATTTAAAGGGACAAATGAGAGGATGTTTACCCGGCAATATTTAGAAGTCATGAAATTGCCCAAAGACTATTTTTGCTCCTAAAATTCCACCAAAGTTTGTAGGAGAAGGCATTGATAACTTCTTTGATGGATTTACATCCTGCACCTCCCTCTTCAAGAGTACCACAACTTTTAGACCAAGATGCTGCATTCTTTTAGAGGAGGTATTGGTTCCCTAAAAATTTGTTTAAGAGAAGCTCAATTCTATTGATGGTAGAGTTGGTAGGCACAATGGTTTGAAGAAGGTATATAGGCATGGAATTTAGAGTGCTCTTGATCAAGGTAAGCCTACCACCAAAAGAGTAAATGAAATTCTGCAGATTTTGTTAGAAATTTTCTGAATTAGATCATCAAAAGGTGTGATCTTTTGGCCTTTAAAAAAGTGGAGCCCCAAGGTAATTAAGAGGTAGTTTATTTTGCTTAAAGTTAGTAATCGATATTTGGTTAAGTCTATTAGAGGAATCTTAGTTGAAGGAATAAAATCATTTTCCTTCATTAAGAAAAAGACCACTAACTTTACCAAAATCATTTAGGAGGTTCTTAATGGTTTTAACATATTGAAGGGAGCCATTGCAGAAGATAATGAAATCATCTGCAAAGCTAAGATGAGAAATAGGGAAACCTCCATGAGTTTTAAAAGACATATTAGATTATTAGCAAAAGATCGTTAAGGCTCTTGAGGTATTCAATAGCAATGATAAAAAAGAGAAGGTGATAGTGGGTCACCTTGCCTCAAACCATGGCTAGAAGGAAAGAAACCTATGGACTCACCATTCATGATAACCAAAACCGGACATTCTGATACACTTTTTTTATAATCCGATAAAACTATTAGAAAACCAAACAAATTCGATTTGAAAGGGAAAATCCCATGAGAGATTGTCAAAGGCTTTAGAATGTCCAGTTTGAATAAGATGTTGCCTCCTCTAAGGGACATCAATGTCATGAACCAGCTCTTGAGCAAGAAGAAGAATATTATCCGATATTTCTTTTGGTTTAACAAAACCAGTTTGGTTTGGGAGATGATTTTAGGAAGCAAAGGGCTGCTTATTATTTATTAATTTAGCAATGAGTTTTGAAAAAAGTGCAAAGACTAATCGGTCTAAAATCAAGATTCGTGATTATTAGTTTTGGAAATAAGGACAATAGAAGTGCTTGAAAAGTATTTTGGAATAGGATTTCCATCAAAGAAATCAAGATCAACTAGGTCGGTTTTAATAAATGGCCAATAATGTCGAAAGAAGTGGGTCGATAAATTGGCCAAGAATAGAGTCGTTGTTCATGTTTTTAAGAGTATTACTAATCTCCTCTTCTAAGGACACATAGTGAGTAAATGATTATCCTCATCATAGAAGGGATAAGATGGGTGTTTGATAAAGTTCCCAAAGAATGGATTAGAATTTAATAAAGTTTGAAATGATGGATGACAAAATCCTTAATGTTTATCTGCTATCCATTCACCATTAGAGTTCTTAATTTTCTTAATCAAGTTTAAGGCTTTCCATTTATTACAAATGGCATGAAAATACCGTGTTTCTGCCACCATTAGCAATATGCTTTGGCTTTTGAAGCCAATAGGTTTGTTCCATGTTTTAATAATAACCAAGTTATTCTTGGCATCAACCCTCAAGTTTAGATCAATTGAGAGACCTCTTCAAGAGAGCAAACCTCTTGTTCCATAGCTTTAAGATTTGTGAAAAGGTTTTAAAATGTGTTTGTTCCACCAATTGAGATTGAGCTTAAGCCAAGCCAGTCATACCTTTAGAATTATCCGAAAATAGGGGCCATCCAATTAGTGAGACATTGATGTCACTATGTTGGGTCCACATATTTTGAAATCAAAGGAGAGGGTAGACGGTTAGGGGGATTTTGAAGGAAATCAAAAGAGGAGCATGGTCGACAAAGTTCTCAAATGCTCAACAATGGTAGTAGGCCACCATTGATCCAAAGAGAATTAAAGAGGGTCCTATCAAGATGTCTAAAGTTGTACATGAAGTTAGACCCAAGAAACCAATGTCGATCGATTACAATCAAGGATCATATTTGAGAAGTCCTCCATGGAATGAAGGTTGGGAGAACATCCTCCCCTTCTTTCCGAACTAGCTATGTTAGTATTGAAATCACCTCCAACCAACCAGAGAAGGCGAAAGGGTGTAAGTGATTCCAAAGGATGTTCTACCACTCTATTACAAGAAGAGCCAAAAGTCGATAAGTCACCTAAGGAGATTTTGACATTAACCAATTGGTCAAGATCATCAATGATGGAAATGGTGATGGAGTTGTGCCAAAAGCACCAAATTTTATTATTAAGATTGAAGAAGAAATTATGAAAACCAAGGGATCTAGACAAAAGCAATCTTAGAAGAATTAATGAAAGGCTCAATAAGAACAAGTAACTTGATATTATGAACACGATAAAGACTCCTAACACGATTGGATGTGAAGAGACCCACAACCCTGGATATTCCAAATAAGAAAATTAATCATAAGGGGACAACCAAAAGGGAAAAGGAAAAAGAAAGGAAAGAGAGGAGAAATGATGACACATTACTTGTGGGGTGGAAGAAGAGTGAGTGGTTTGAGGTTATTATTAGAAAATTTTGCTTTGTAGGGTTTTTTTGTGTTTAATAATTTGAAAGGGTCTATCAATCCAAATTATCTCCATCGAAAGTGATTGATTTTGGGTTCAATAGTAAGAATCAATCAATGTTTTAGAAGAGGGATTTCACCTTCTTCATCAGAGTGAGAAATTGGGTTCAATTGATTATCACGGGAAATAGATGGGGAAGTTCGCACCATTAATACAAATATCTTTGTCAATATGTTCTCCATGGGTCATCATTGTTTTGGTCCAATATATGATTCCCATTCAAATTGTTTAATTGGGTGTCCAATATAAGGCTACCATTGATTTTCAGATTTAAAGGAAGCAAAGAACTATCATGGGCAACAAGATTATTACTAGCGTGAGGTTAGGTAATTGGCATTGGTATCATCACACCCCTCAATGGTGCTTTTAGTACCAAGGTCGAGTGTTTTCCACTAGCATCAAGAGGGAGGTGTAGGGAGGAGAGGTTCTTTTGAGTATTTTAGGCACATATGCTGAGTAGTGGTTTTCCCAGCCCATTAATGGTATTCATATTCGTGGTAAATTTTTTCGAGATTAGGATGAAGCATAGCATGGTGATCGTCTCATGAATCTTGCAATGAGTGGAAAAGACAAGAAAATTTTTGAATTCGACTTTTTGACTATATCCAAATTTTTCGGAGCCAATCCAAACCTCTTTGGGATATTTTTTTGTGATTTCTATCTCAACGAGAATACGAGCGACAGATGGCTTAGATCTAGTGGCCATTGCTTGGTCTATTTGGAGAGGCCTACCAAAAGGCCAAAGAAACAAAACTTGATGAGTGACATAGTGTATTAGATGTTAGGAAAAGCAAGCCAAAGAGGGACAATGGGAGATTCCTCTTGACATCAAAGAGGGACATCAATACTGACAATTATGCACAAAGTAAGAATGACGATAAAACCCAAGTAATCTAAATCATTTGAGAGTTGAATAAGAATGTGACGGGATGATCACCAGAGAAAGTACCCAATAATTTTAAACTATGAAAGAAAGAGAATATTATCAAGAGTCGCATCTAAGGGAGAATTTACCCACCAAAGCTTAACTCAAGGGCTTAGCAAGTTTCTCAACATCCTGACCAACACACGCCAAGAATCCATGATAAGATGTCAAATGAGATTAATCAAGCATTCGAAGAGATCTTACCGAGAAAAGCATCTTTGAATGATTTAACAAATGTGCATTAGCAGTAATCAATCCAAAACCTCAGAGTGAGAGCAAGACGAGAGGCGACGGGATTCACAGAGACCGAGCCTCGCCATTGCTCTAATCCAAGGATGTCACATTTGGGAGCACACTATGCCAAAGAGAGAGCAGAAGTACCAATTATTCGAGAACCAACCCACAGAACGCAAAAATCAGAGAGGAGCATGAGAGGAGAGAGCGAAGAGTTGGGTTGGGGTTTGGGTTTAGGGTTTAGGGTTTAGGGGTTTTAGGGTTTAGGGTTTAGGGTTTACATTTTAGGTTTAGGTTTTAAGTTTTAATTTAGGGTTTAAGGTTTTTTTTAAAAGAGAACAAATTTAGATTCAACATTTCTTTTTTGTGATTTCATCAACTAAGAATCACCAAGTTTTCTAAGACACAATTATGACATAGATAAAAAATGAGCACCCATAGGAAAATTAAAACCATTGATAAGTAGAATATTCTCTATAAAGACATTATTTTATCTCCTTATCACCACCCCACCTCGAGTAGCTGATTCACCATCATATCCCGATCTTCTGCCACCACCACGCTATAACCTTATCGCTCCTCCCTCCACGATAACCAAGACTCACCACCACCGCCATATCCACCAAGACCTGATCCCCACCACCACTGTGATAACTATCATCTTCGCCTTTGCCTCCACCACTAGATTTAGAATGAGCCTAGTTGATGATGTTGCCAAGGTTCTACCATTCAGGTTTGCTTGGATGGTTAGTTTAGATTTGTGGGTTTAGGGTTTAGGCTTAGGGTTATAGGGTTTAGAGTTTATTATTTGTATTTGGGGTTTTAGTGTTTGTGGTTTGTGGGTTTAGTGTTTTAGGCTTTAGGGTTTTATTTTGGGGTTTTAGGTGTAAGAAGGTAGGGTTTGGGGTTTGGGTTTAGGATTTAGGGTTTAGGGTTTTTTTATTAAGTAAATTGATAGATTTTTTTTTATTTAGTTATTTTATTTATTTGAGTTTATTTTATGATTTATTTTTTATTTAAGTTTACTTTATTTTATTTTATTTTGTTTATTTATTTTAGTTCATTTTAGTTTATTTTTTAGGTTTATATTTTTTAGTTTTCTTATTTAGCTTATTTTATTTTATGTTTATTTTAGGTTTTATTTTAGGTTTTTTTATGTTTTAGATTTATTTTAGTTTATTTTATTTTACTGAATTTTATTTAAGTTTAGGATTACTTTAATTTAGTTTAGATTAGGCCTATATTTTAGTTTAGTTTATTTGGCCAGTTTGTTAATTTTATTTTGTTTATTTTATTTTAATTTAGTTTAGTTTTTTTTAGTTTTGGTTTTTAGGTTTTATTTTAATTTATTTTTAGGTTTTATTTTAGTATTTTAGGTTTTAAATTTTATTTTAGTTTTTTATTTTATTTTGGTTTATATTTTATTTAGTAGTTTATTTATTTTAGGTTTTTTATATTTTAGTTTAGTTTAGGTTTTATTTATTTATTTTAGTTTAGTTTTTATTTTTAATTTTTTTTTAGCTTTTAGTTTTAGTTTTATTTTAGTTTATTTTATTTTTTTAGGTTTTATTTATTTATTTTGGTTTATTTAGTTTGGTTTTAACTTTAAATTCCACTTTAAGCCTAGGGTCAGGGCTTTTTAGGTTTTAGCTCATGGTTAGTTCTGGGGTCTGGGCCTAGGCTCAGGGCTCAGCCTAGGGTCCATTGTGGATAGGATCAGTGGTGTGGTTAGGGTAGTGATAGGATTTGGGTTTGTGGTAGAGTAGGGTTAGGATTTAGGGTGTGGTTTTTAAAATTAAGTAACCGAGGTTTAGTTTATTTAGTTTATTTTATTTTATTTTATTTTATTATTTTATTTTATTATTTGTTTATTTTATATTATTTGTTTAGTTTGTTATTTATATTTATTTATTTCATTTAGGTTTTATTTTAGTTTATTTTTTCTTTATTTTTATTGAGTTTTATTTTATTTTTTTAATATGTTTTTTATTTTTTTATTTTAGTTTAGATTTAGGTTTTATTTTATTTTAGGTTTATTTTGGCTTTTTTAAGTTTAGGTTTAGTTTATTTTAATTTATTTTATGTTATTTAGTAGTTTATGTTTATTTAGTTTATTTTAGGTTTAGGTTGGATTTATTTATTAGTTTAGTTTAGGTTTTATTTTGTTTTTTATTTTTATTTTAGGTTTTTTTTAATTTAGTGTTTTTATTTTTTTATTTATTTATTTGTTTATTTTTTTAGGTTTTAGGTTTTTATTTAGTTTTATTTTATTTTTATGCTTATTTTATTTTTTATTTTAGGTTTCATTTTATTTTATTTTAGGATTTTAAATTTTTAATTTAGTTTAGGTTTTTATTTATTTTATTTTAGTTTTTTTTATTTTTATTTATAATTCCTTAGGTTTAGTTTAGGTTTATGTTTAGGTTTTAGTTTATTTATTTTATTTTATTTTATTATTTTAATTTAGTTTAGGTTTTTTTATTTATTTTATTTTTTTGGTTTTATTTATTTTAGTTTAAGTTTTAGCTTTTAGTGTTTAGGTTTGTTTTAGTTTGTTTAAGTTTTAGTTTAGGGTTTAGGGTTTAGGATTTAGCGTGTAATATTTCTTTTCGATTTCATGAACCAAGTAGCACCCCAAGTTTCCTAAGACATAAGCGACGACATAAATAAAAAATGAGCCCCCATAGAGCTAATAAAAAACCCTAGATAAGCAGAACCTTCTCTATTATAAAGACACTGTTTCATAAGAAATAGATCGGATCGGTCGTTGTTTAATTTCTTCGCCCCATCAACCACTGCTCTCTAGTGGATCCGCCATCATATCCTGATCTTTTCTTTCGCCACCACCATGGTCAGAACCTCTGTTCTCCCGCCCATAACCACCATATTGCTTTGACCACCACCTTCATATCCACCAGAACTTCTACATCCCCCAACACCACTAGGATAACTATTGCCTTCACCTCTCCATCTGATTGAGATGTTGGGAAGGTTCCTCCCATTCTTAGGGTTTTAGGGTTTAGGTTTTAGTTTTATTTGTGATTAAAAGTTTTAGGATTTGGGCTAGGGTTTGTGGATTGTGGTTTATGGTTTGGGCAGGGGTTTAGGTTTAAGGTTTAGGTTTAGTGTATAGTTTAGGGGTTTAGTTTAGGGTTTGTGTTTAGGTTTAGGTTTAGTGTTTAGATTTGGGTTTCGATTTTTTAAAAAAAAATTAAGTAAACTAGGTTTAGTTTATTTAGTTTATTTTATTAATTTGAGTTTATATTTTTTTTTTAATTTTTTATATTTTATTTTCTTTTTATTTTTTATTTATTTTTAGTTTTATCTTAGTTTATTTTAGTTTAAGTTTATTTTACATTTTATCCAAGTTTATTTTTAATAGAGTTTTATTTATTTTATTTTAGTTTATTTTATTTTATTTTAGGTTTTAGGTTTTTTATTTTATTTTTTCAGTTTAGTTTTATTTAGTTTATTTTAGGTTTATTTTTTTAGTTTTAGTTTATTTTAGTTTTTATTTTTTTTATTTATTAGCTTAGTTTTTTAGTTTAATTTTTAGTTTAGGATTTATTTTTTAGTTTAATTTAATTTATGTAGTTTAGGTTTATTTTATTTTGTTTATTTTATTATTTTAGGTTTAGTTTTTTAGTTTAGGTTTGTGGTTTATTTCTTATTTTATTTTATTTTTAGGTTTATTTTTTATGTTTGTTTTATTTAGTTTTATTTTATTTTTTATTTTAGGTATTTTATTTTTTTTTTTTATTTTTAGTTTATTTTAGGTTTTTTATTTTTTTTAATTTAATTTAGTTTTATTTATTTTATTTTAGTTTAATTTTATTTTTAATTTTATTTTCTTTAGTTTTTAGGTTTAGGTTTAAGTTTTAGTTAATGTTTTAATTTTGTTTTATTTTATTATTTTATTTTGTCTGTGTTTTTTATTTATTTTATTTTTATTTTATTTAGTTTATTTTAGGTTTTAACTTTTTAAGGTTTAAGGTTTGTGGTTTTTTTGGTTTAGGTTTAGTTTTAAGTTTAGGGTTTATGTTTTAGTTTAGGGTTTGTGGTTTAGTTTTTAAAGTTTTTTTTATTTTAATAGAACAAATTCAAATTCAACATTTTTCTTTTGATTTCAGAACCAAGTATCACCCCATGTTTTCTATGACACAAGTGACATAGATAAAAAATGAGCATCTATAGAGCAAATCAAAAACCCTAGATAAGTGGAACCTTTTCTACTATAAAGACAAATCCATAAGTGAGGATCGGATTGTTTTTCTTATTTTTCTTCCCATCGAACCATCCTCTCGAATAGTGAGATCCACCATCATATCCTTGATCTCTCCCTCCGTCACCACCATGATTGTAACCTCCGTTGCACCTCTAGCCTCCATTACCACCACTGCTCCTACCACCACCTCCATATCCACCAGATTTAAATCCCCACCACCACTATGATAATCCTCTTCATCTTTCAGCCTCTGATGTTAATAATTCTTCATAGTGTTTTATTCTTGTGGTTTAGCTTACTTAGGGTTTTGGGTTTTTTATTTTATTTTTAGGTTAGTTTTTTTGTTTAGGTTTAGGGTTGTAAGTTTTATGTTTTTAGGTTTAGGGTTTAGTTTTTAAGATTTACAATTTTGGGTTTAGAGTATGTGGTTTGGGTTTTAGGTTTTTTAGGGTTTAGGGTTTTATGATTTGGATTTATGGTTTAGTATTTTTTATTTATTTAAGTTTATTTTATTTTTTTATTTTATTTAGGTTTATTTTTTTATTTAGTTTAGTTTTATTTATTTTAGTTTATTTATTTAGTTTAGGTTTATTATTTTAGTTTATTTTTTTAAGTTTATAGGTTTATTTTTAGTGAGTTTTATTTTCTTTTATTTTATTTTTTAAATTTAGGTTTTACTTTTATTTTAAGTTTAGGTTTATTTTTATTTAATTTTTAGTTTAGGTTTTTTTTAATTTTAAATTTATTTCTAGTTTACTTTATTTTATTTTGTTAAGGTTTTGTGAGTTTATCTTTTAGGTTATTTTATTCATTTTAGTTTAGTTTTATTTTATTTTAGGTTTAGGTTTATTTTATTTTATTTATCTTTTATTTTATTAGGTTTGTTTTTAGGTCTGGGTTTGTAGGATTTATTTTTTTATATTTTGTGGTATTTAGGTTTTTTTGTGTTATATTTAGATTTTATTTAGTAGGTTTATTATTTTTATTTGTTAGTTTTATTTTTATTTTTATTATTTTTATTTCTTTAATGTTTTTATTTATCTTAACTTTTCTGATTTAATCTTATTTAGTCAGTTGTCAGAGTTTTAGTAGCTTTATATTATTTTTATCTTATAGAGATTTTATTTATTTTATTTTTAGTATTTATTATGAGTTTAAAGTTTAGATTTTTACCAGTGGTTCATGCAGTGGCCTTTTCATGGTTTGTGGTAGTCATTTGTGGGGTCACTTAGATATGGCTCAGTTTAGCCTCAGGTAGTTCCAGGCTCAGTGGTTTGTGGCCTTGGCCTTGTGGCTGCTAGGTTCTGGGCCTTTTAGGGTTAGTGAGTTAGGGTTATTAGCTCAGTGTTTAGGGTTTGGCCTATTTTAGGGCCTGGGTTAGATAGTATAGGGCTCAGTGGTAGGTTTTGAAACCAGGTTTAGCATTTTAGTTTATTTTATTTTATTTTGTTTATTTTATTATTTTATTTTAGGTTTATGTTTTATTTCATTTATTTTGGTTTATTTTATTGCTTTTATTTATTTAGATTTTATTTTATTTTAGTTTATTTTTAGGTTTTATTTTATTTATTTTTTTTATTTTATTTTATTATTTTTAGGTTTTATTTATTTTTAGGTAGTTTAGGTTTTTATTTTATTTTATTTTTGTTTAGGTTTTGGTTTTTATTTTAGGATTATTTTAGGTTGTGTATTTTAGTTTAGTTTAGTTTAGTATTTAATTTATTTATTTAAGTTTATTTATTATAAGTTTAGGTTTAGTTTTAGGTTTATATTTATTTATTTTAGATTTTATTTTAGGTAGATTTATTTAATTTTATTTTATTTTATTTATTATAGGTTTTATTTTAATGTAGTTTTAGTTTTATTATATTTTATTTTTTGGTTTAGGTTTGGTTTGGTTTAATTTTTTTTATTTATTTTATTTTTTATTTATTTTATAGATTTATTTAGAGGTTTATGTTTAGCTTGTAGTTTAGCATTTATGGGTGGGGAGGGTTTAGATTTTAGTGTAGGGTGGGTTGATTTAGGGTTAGGTGAGTAGTGGTTTAGGTTGTGGGTTTATGGTTTAGGATTTTTGGTTTTATTTTATAACATAGAATAAACTAAGATTTAACATATCTTCTTTTGGATTTCATCGACCAAGTAACACACCAAGTTTTCTAAGACACATGAGATGACATAAATAAAAAATGAGCATGCATAGAGTAAATCAAAAACCCTAGATAACTAGAATCATCTATACTATAAAGACATAGTTCCATAAGCAGCAGATCGGATCAAACCCAACCACTCGAGTACTAGGATCCACCATCAAATCATTTTACCTACACCACCATCACTGAACCTGTCGCTCCTCCTTATAACCACCCACACTCCAACCACCACATCAATATCCACCATCACCTCCATCCCCACGCCACTATGATAACCGCCACCTCCTCTTCACTTCCATTGTAGGACAAAGCTTGATGTGTTTTTCCTACAATCAAGGTTATGCCCATTAGGTTTAGGAGGTTAGGTTGGTTTATTAGGTTTTAGGGTTTAGTAATTTAATTTATTTAATTACTAGGTGTTTGGACTGAGTCAGGGTGGGGTAGGGTGGTGGGCAGGAGGGTTTAGTGGAGCTTTAGTTTAGGTTAAAGATGGGTAGGGTCAGTTGGGTAGGTGGATTAGGGCTCAGGGTCAAATGGTTGGGTTTTAAAGTTTAGGTTTATTTATTTACTTAATTTATTTATCTAGTTTATTTTATTTTATTTTATCATTTAGTTTAGTTTAATTATTTAGTATTTATTTTTAGGTTTTATTTATTTTATTTAGGTTTAGTTATTTGTTTAGGTTTAATTTTTTTATATAGGTTTTTATTTTACTTTGTAGTTTAGGTTTTTGGTGTTTATTTTAGATTTATTTTTGAGGTTTTTTATTTTAGTTTTGGTTTAGTTTTATTTTTAGTTTATTTTATTTTATTTAGTTTAAGTTTAGGTTTAGGTTTAGTTTATTCTTTAGGTTTAAGTTTTATTTATTTTAGTTTAGTTTATTTTAGTTAGTTTAAGTTTATTTTATTTTGTTTATTTTTTTTAGTTTATGGTTTAAGTTTACATTTTATTTATTTTTAGGCTTTATTTTAGGTTTATTTTTAGGTTTATTTTAATTTAGTTTTATTTTATTTTATTTTAGGTTTATCTATTTTATCTATGTTTAGTTTCATCTTATTGGTTTTTATTGTTAGCTTTATTTTCTTTTTTTAGTTTAGTTTAGGTTTTCATATTTTATTTTAGTTTATTTTATTTTTATTTTATTTTATTTTAGATTTAATTTGGTTTTAGTTTAGGTTTTATTTTATTTTATTTTATTATATTTTATTTAAGTTTAGGTTTTATTTATTTATTTTATTTATTTTGTTTAGTTTTATGTTGTTTTTTGTTTTTTGGGTTTTAAGGTTTAGGTTTGGGTTTAAGGTTTTATTTTATTTTGGGTTTAGGGTTTGTGGGTTTAGTGTTTAGGCTTTATGGTTTTAGGTTATTTAATTTTGGTTTTAGGTTTTAGGTTTGGGTTAGGGTTCAGTTTAGGATTTGTATATGTTTAAGATTTTAGAGAGGTTAATATTAGGTTTTGGATTTTGGTGAGGTTTGGGGTTTAAGATTTTTTTCAAAAAAAAAAATTAAGTAAACCAAGATTTAGGTTTATTTAATTATTTAGTTTATTTTTTATTTTTAGTTTATTTTATTTTTTATTTTTTTTTAGTTTTATTTTTCGATGACATTCTTATTGATAAGACTAGAGGGAGTCCAACGTAAACTTGAATTATGGAGGTCAACTTTTAGAGTCTAAAGGTTTTCATTTAAGCAGATCTAAACCCAATATATGGAGTGTAATTTTAGTTGTAGAAGTTTTAGTGATAGTGTTGTGACGTGATCAAGTCATTAATAAGAGTGATTTATATATTTAGGCTCTATTGTTCAAAATGATGGTGAAATAGTTGGAGATGTTATTAGTAGAATTCAAGTTGGATGGTTGAAGTGGAGGAATGCATCCGCCTATTATGTGATAAAAGTTCCACTTAAACTTAAGGAAAATTTTATAAGATGGTGGTAAGACCGCAATGACTTATGGTGCGTAATGTTGGCCAATAAAAGAGAAGCATAAAACTAAGTTAACTGCTAGATGAGGATGCTTAGGTGGATGAGTGGTTTTACTCGAGATAAATGCAAAATGAGTATGTTCGGAAAAGTTGGAGTAGCTGGTAGATAAGATTAGGAGAGTCGCCTAGATGGTTTGGCCACATAAAGCGTCAGTCCTGACCCGATTAGAGAGTAGATGCATAGATTTGCCTTATGTTAAGAAAGGTAGAGGTAGACCTAAAAGACTTGGTTAAGATGTATAAAAAATGATCTTAGTATACTTGAATTAGATGAGAATTTTACATAATAGACACAATGGAGATGAAGGATTCATGTACTCACCCAAGGGGATTAAGGCTTGTTGTTGTTGTTGTTGTTAGTTAGTTAGTTAGTTAGTTTTTTTTTTATTTTCATTTAGTTTGGTTTATTTATTTTAGGTTTATTTATTTTAGTTTGGTTTTTATATTTTAGTTTATTTTTTATGTTTATGCTTAGGTTATGTTTATTTTCTAGTTTAGTTTTATTGTGATTTTATTTTTTAGATTTAGGTTTTATTTTCTATTTTGATGTTTAGCTTTAGGTTTTATTTTATTTTTTTAGGTTTTGGTATTAGGATTTTATTTTAGGTTTAATTTTAGGTTTAATTTTTTAGTTTAGTTTTAAGTTTATTTTTGGTTTATTTTATTTTATTTAGTTTTAGGTTTAGTTTATTTTAGCCTTTGGTTTTGGTTTTATTTATTTTAGTTTAGTTTAGTTTAGTTTAGGTTTAGGTTTATTTTAATTTATTTATTTTATTTTTATTTTAGGTTTAGTTTTTATTTTTAATTTAAGATTTGGATTTTATTTTTATATTTACTTTAGGTTTAGAATTTATTTAGTTTTATTTTATTATATTTAGGTTTATTTTACTTTTATTTTATGTTTATTTTAATTTGTTTAGGTTTTTATTTTAGGTTTATTTTATTTTATAGTTTAGTTTAGGTTTTTATTTATTTTATTTTATTTTAGTTTTATTTTTTTTTTGTTTCATTTTATTTTAGTTAGTAGTCAGTTTTATTTTTTTCTTATTTTTATTTATTTATGTTTAGTTTAGGTTTTTTATTTATGTTTAGGTTTAGGTTTTATTTATTTTATATTTAGGTTTATTTAGTTTTAGGTTTTTAGTTTTTTTGGCCTAGTAGGGTCATGGTAGGTTATTGATCTTGGGGTAGGGCTCAGGACCAGGATTTAGGTTGGGGCCTAGAGTTGGTTTAGAGTCAGATTTTAGGGCCCAGTGACCGTGGCTCAGCCCAGGGCTCAGTTTAGTGCCTTAGGGCTTAGGGTTTTTTTTGCTTTAATTTTATTAAATTTAATTTTAATTACAAACCAGTAGTTTTAGGTTTATTTAGTATATACATTTTATTTTATTATTATTTTATTTTATTTTATTTAGGTTTATTTTTATTTAGTTTAGTTTATTTATTTTAGGTTTATCTTTTGGTTTATTTCAAGTTTAGGTTTAGTTTATTTTTAGTTTAGTTTATTTTGTTTTATTTTTAGGTTTATTTATTTTATCTGTAGGCTTAGGTTTTATTTTAATCTAGGTTTAAGTTTTAGGTTTTATTTGCCTTTTAAGTATTATTTTAGTTTGGGTTTAGGTTTATTTTTAGTTTATTTTATTTTATTTTATTTAGGTATAAGTCTAGGTTTTTTTTTAAAGTTTAGGATTAGGTTTTATTTATTTTATTTTAGTTTAGTTTATCTTAGTTTAGGTTTAGGTTTTTTATTTTATTTTATTTTAGGGTTCAAGTTTTCTTTTTTATGTACTATTAAGTTTAGGTTTTTATTTTAGGTTTATTTTACTTTTATTTTATATTTAGTTTTTATTTTATTTAGGTTTTTTTATTTTACTTTTAGGTTTAGGTATTAGGTTTATTTTTATTTTTTATTTTTTAATTTAGGTTTAGGTTTACTTTTAGTTTTATTTTGTTTATTTAGTTTAGGATTTAGGTTTGATTTATTTTAGGTTTAGGTTTTAATTATTTTATTTTAGTTTATTTTAGTTTATGTTTAGGTTTATTTTATTTTTATTTTAGTTTTTTTTAATTTAGTTTTATTTTATTTATATTCTAGGTTTATTTTATATTTATCTAGGTAGGTTTTTATTTAGTTTTTTTTGTTTATTTTAGGTTTATTTTATTTATTTTGCATTTAGTTTTATTATATTTAGGTTTTATTCTTAAGTTTATTTTATTTTACTTTAGTTTAGGTTTATTTATTTTATTTTTAGTTTATTTTATTTGGTTATTTTATTTTATTTTAGGTTTTAGGTTTTATTTTATTGTATTTTATCTTATTTATATTTTAATTTAATTATCCCATTTAAGGTCATTTAGTAGTAGGTTAGCCTAAGGTCCACCTGTAGGGCAGCCCAGGGCCCAGGCCTGGGCTTAGGGCTCAGGGTGATTAGATAGTGCCCAGCTTTAGGCCTCAAGATCTTTTAGGCCTGTGCTCAGATCAGCTCATGGCTAGACTAGGGTTTTGTGGCCTGGCTGGCCCAAGACTAGGTCAGGGACAAGGTCAGGTCAGCTAGATTTAGGGCCTAGAGCCACAGTCAGGTCCCGTGATCAGTGTCATTAGGGTGTGTCAGGGCTCAGGGCCTGATCAGAACTCAGGGCCTCATCAGCCTGGTGGCCTTTAATCACACACCAACAAGCCTGCCATTTTAATTAACCCATTCTTTATCTTTACTCATTGGTCTCAGTTTAGGCCTGGGCTGCCTTTTCTCACGCCAGCCTGTGGATCTGGTCTGAGTGGCCTGAGGCCCACTGGCCAGTGGTCAGCCAATCAGTGTAGGGCTCAGGTCTGGGTCATGGTTTTAGTCAGGGTAGGCCCAGTGTGGCCTGGGGCGCAGAGCCTTAGGGTGGTCCAGCCTCATCTTTTTGAGGTTCTTAGTATTTAGGTCTAAAGTCATGGCATGTTTTGGTATTTAGTTTATTTAGTTATTTTTTATTTATTTATTTTAGTTTATCTTTAGTTTTAGTTGAGGTTTATGTTTCGCTTTTTAGTTTATTTTTATTTTTTATTTTATTTTTAGGTTTAGGTTTTATTTTTTAATTTTAGGTTTAGTTTAGGTTTTTATTTTATTTTTTTTAGTTTAAGTTTAGGTATTTACTTTAGGTTTATTTTAGGTTTTATTTTTTTTAGTTTAGGTTTATGTTTATTTTAGTTTATTTTGTTTTATTTAGTTTAAGGTTTAGGTTTAGGTTTTATATTTTATTTAGCTACTTTGTTTTAGTTTTACTTTATTTTATTTTATTATTTTAGGTTTAGGGTTTTTTTTTACTTTAAGATTTAGTTTTTTATTTATTTATTTATTTATAGGTTTATTTTTAGGTTTATATTTTATTTTATTTTATTTTTATTTTATTATATTTTAGGTTTATTTTATTTATATTTTTTTTTAGTTTTTATTTTATTTAGGTTTTATTTTGGATTATTTTATTTTAGTTTTTTTAGTTTAGGTTTTATTTATTTTATATATTTAAATTTATTTTAATTTTATTTTAATTCGTGTCGTTTAGGTTCAGTCAGTTTAGGTTTTTATTTTATTTTATTTTATTTATGTTTAGTTTATTTATTTATTTTTTTATTTAGTTTAGTTTTATGTTTTACCTGGTAGGGATCTAGGTTTGGGGTTAGGCTTTAGGCAGGGCATAGGGTAGGTTTATGGTATGGTTTAGGGCCTGGGTGGCTCAGGTCATAGTTTTATGGTTCTTTAAAAAAAAAACAAACCAAGAGATTTAGTTTATTTTATTTAATCTTTATTTTTATTTAAACCATTTTTATTTATTTAATTTAGTTTATTTATATAGGTTTATTTTAATTTTAGGTTTTATCTAGTAGTAGCTCAGTAGTTTTTAGTTAAGTTTAATATTTTATTTTGAGGCTTTAGTTTTAGGTTTTAGGGTTTAGGTTTAAGGTTTTGTATAGGTTAGGTAGGCTGGGGTTTCAGGGTCAGCCAGTTTTGGGGTTTAGGTGTGGTTTATTTTAATATCATTTAATTTTAATTACTTAAGGATCAAGTAGGTTTAGGTTTTGGTTTGGTATTCAGGTTTTAGTTTTGGTTTATTTTTAAATTAAGTAAACTAGTAAAATTAGGATTTTTTAGTTTAGTTTTTATTTATTTTAGTTTCTTATTTTTTTTAATTAAGTTTATTTTTATTTTTATTTTTATTTAGCTTATTTTATTTATTTTAGTTTAGGTTTTTTATTTTAATTTATTTTTTTAGGTTTAGGTTTAGAATTATGTTTATTTTTTGGCCTAGTTTTATTTTATTTTTTTTTTCTTTAAGTTTTGGTTTTATTTTTTTAGGTTTAGGTTTTAGGTTTTATTTTAGGTTTATTTTAGTTATTTTAGTTTAGGTTTAAGTTTATTTTAGTTTATTTTATTTTATTTAGTTTAGGGTTTAGTTTATTTTATTTTAGTTTTAGGCTTTAGGTTTTATTTATTTAGTTTAGTTTATTTTAGTTTAGGTTTAGGTTTATTATATTTTATTTATTTAGGTTTGGTTTCTCAGTTTATGATTTAGATTTAGGTTATTTTTATTTATTTTTTAGGTTTATTTTCTAGGTTTAGGTTTTATATAGTTTTATTTTTTATTTTAATATAGGTTTAATTTATTTTATTTTCCTTTATTTTTATTTTAGGTTTATTTTATTTTTTAGTTTAGGTTTTATTTCTTTTTATTTTAGTTTAGCTTTATTTTTTTTGTTTTATTTTATTTTTTAGGTTTAGTTTAGATTTAAGTTTTGTTTAGGATTTTAGTTCATTTTATTTTATTATTTTATTTAGGTTTATATTTTATTTATTTATTTTATTTAGGTTTTATTTCATTTGTTTTTTGGGTTTAGATTATGGTTTAGGTTTAAGGTTTAAGGTTTAGGATTAGGGTTTAGGGTTTAGGGTTTAATGTTTGTAGGTTTTAATGATTTAGGTTGGGTTTAGGTTTTAGGTTTAAGGTTCAGGTTTTAGTTTAGGGTTTAGGGTTTTTAGTTTTTTTTATATTTTTAATAGAGAACAAATTCAGATTAAACATTTCTTATTTTTGATTTGATCAACCAAGTAACACAGCAAGTTTTCTAAGACACAAGCGATGACATAGATAAAACATGAGCACATATAGAACAAATCAAAAACCCTAGATAATTAGAACCATGTCTACTATAAAGACACGGTTCTATAAGCAGTAGATCAGATCAATCGTTCTTCAATTTCTCTAATTCCCATCAGAACCACCGCAGCCTCTCGAGTAGCGTGATTCACCATCATATATCTGGTCTCTACTTCTGCCACCACCACAGATGTAACCTCCATCGTTCCTTCAGCCTCCACAACCACAACTACTCCGACCACCACCTCCATATCCACCAACACCTCCAGATACCCCACCACCATTGTGATAACTGCCGCCTCCACCTTCGCCTCCACTGTCAGTTCTAGACTGAGCCTGGTTGACGGTGATGTTCTTGCCATCAAGTTTCTACCCAATAATAGGGTGTAGGTTTTCTAAGTTTTAGGGTTTATGTTTATTTTTTAATTTATTTTTTTAGGTTTATGGTTTTATTTAGGTTGTGGTTTTGGGTTTATGGTTTGTGGTTGAGAGTTTTAGTTTTAGTGGATTAAGGTTTAAGGTTTAGTTTGTGGGTTTTGGGTTTGGGGTTTAGGGTTTAGGTTTAGGGTTTGTTTAGGTATGTGGTTAGTTTAGGGTTTAGGATTTAGGTATGTGGTTAGTTAGTTTAGGGTTTAAGTTTAGGTTTTAGGTTTAGGGTTCGTGTTTTAGTTTAGGGTTTAGGATTTTTGGTTTTTTTATTTTTATTAGAGAACAAATTCAAATTAAACATTTATTTTTTTTTGATTTCATCAACAAAGTAACACACCAAGTTCTCCAAGACACAAGCGATGGCATTGATAAAAAAAAGCACGCATAGAGCAAATCAAAAACCCTAGATAACTAGAACCGTCTCTACTATAAAGACATATTTTCATAAGTTATCGATTGGCCATTCTTCGCTTTAGTTCCCATCGACTACCCCATCTCTAGTGATCCACCATCATATCCCCATCTCCCTCCGCCATGATCACGCTTGTAACCTCCATCGCTCTTCGCCTCCATAACCACCACTACTCGACCACCAACTCCATATCCACCAACACCCCTAGATCCCCACCATTTCATAACCACCTCAACCTTGCCGCCAGACCGGCTGATTGGTGTTGTTCTACCAAGGTTTTGCCCATTCTTAAGGTTTAGGTTAATTTTTAAATTTATTTAGTAAATTTAGGTTTAGGTTTAGGGTTTGGGGTTTAGGGTTTAGGGTTTAGGGTTAGGATTTAGGGTTTTAGTTTAAGGTTTAAGGTTTAGGGTTTATGGTTTAAGGTTTAAGGTTTAGAGTTTAGGGTATTTTAGGGTTTAGGGTTCAGGTTTTAGTGTTTAGGCTTAAGGTTTTAGGGTTTGTTGTTTTATAGTTAGTTTAGGTTGGGTTTAGGATTTAGGGTTTAGGGTTTTTTTGTGATTAAGCAAACCTGGGTTTTAGTTTAATTTAGTTTTTTTTTAATTTTATATTTATTTTTTTATCTAGGTTTATTTTTTTTTTTTTTAGTTTATTTTATTTTAGGTTAATTTATTTTAGTTTGGTTTTTTTAATTTTATTTTTAGGTTTAGGTTTAGGTTTAAGTTTTATTTTTTAGTTGAGTTTTATTTTTATTTTATTTTTTTATTTTTAGGTTTTTTATTTTAGTTTAGTAGTTTAGGTTTAGGGTTTGTTTTTAGGTTTAGGGTTTAGGATTTTGGTTTAGTTTTATGGTTATAGGTTTAGTTATGTTTTAGGTTTTATTTTTATTTTATTTTAGCTTTTAGGTTTTTTATTTTTATTTTTTTATTTTTTATGGTTTTGGGTGTTATTTTGGTGTAGTTAGTTTTTAGTTTAGGATTTATTTTATTTATTTTATTTTAAGAGAGAACAAATTAATATTAACATTTCTTTTTTCAATCATCAACCTAACATTCCAAGTATTCAAGTTTATTTACATAAAAAAAATTTTGCATAAAGAAAATCTAAAACCCTAGATAACTAGAACCATCTCTAATGTAAAGAAACAATTCCATAAGCAGTAGAACCACCATCATAATCATCGACCGTTCTTTAGTTTCTCCAGTTCCCATCAAAACCACCCAGGCCTCTCAAGTAGTGAGATCCATCATCATATCCCCGATCTCTCCCTCCACCACCACCATGGATATAACCTCCATCGCTCCTTCCGCCTCCTTAACCACCACTGCTCTGACCACCACCTCAATATCCACCAGACCTCCAGATCCCCACCACCACTATGATTCACCGCCTGCTTCTACCGCCAGCCCAGCTTTGGTGGTGGTTTTTGCTTCGGTTGCCAATTTGGGGTTCAGGTTTAGGTTTAGGTTTTTAGGTTTGTTTAGGTTTATTTTTTTATTTTAGTAACTTAGGTTTGGGATTTAGTTTTTTTTAGGTTTAGTGGTTTAGGTAGAGTTTAGGGTTGGTGAAGTTTAAGTAGGGTTTGGGTTTAGGTTTAGGGTTTTTGGGTTTATGGTTTTAGGGTAGCATTTAAGGTTTAGGGTAGGGTTTAGGTCAGGTAGGTTTTATTTATTTTAGGGGTCCAGGGTTAGTTTAGTGTTCATAAAAAATTAAGCAAACCCCAGGGTTTATTTAATTTATTTAGTTTATTTATTTATATTAGTTTATTTTATTTTATTTTAGTTTAAGTTTTATTTTATTTTTTTTAGTTTAGGTTTAGTTTATTTATTTTGAGTTTAGTTATTTTATTTTATTTTTTTAGTTTTATTTTATTTTTAACAGTTCAAGTTTTTAGTTTAGGTTTTAAGATTTATTTTAGAATTATTTTTTTAGTTTAGGGTTTAGTTATTTATTTTAGTTTAGGTTTAGTTTTATTTATTTTAGTTTTATTTATTATTTTAGGTTTGGGTTATATTATTTTGTTTTTAGTTAATTTTTTTTTTGGTTTTTATTTTTTTTTTTTAGGTTTTGTTTTTATTTTATTTTATTTTTAGGTTTAATTTATTTTATCTTCATTTTATTTTATTTTGTATTTTATTTTATTTTTTAAGTTTTATTTTATTAATTTTATTTTTAATTTTTTTTTTATTTTATTTTGTTTTTTTATTTTTGATTTTATTTTGGTTTTATTTTATTTTAATATCTATTTTAATTTAGGTATGTATTTTTATTTATTTTATTTTAACTCATTATTTAGTTTATGTTTCTTAGGTTTCAAGGTTTAGATTTAGGGTTTTACGCTTAGGTTTTTGTTTTAGGTTTCTATTCAGATTTGATTTGTTTATTTAGGGTGATTTATGATAGGGTAAGGTTAGAGTGGCTCAGGGTATGGATAGTGGTAGTTTAGGGTTATTTGTGGTTTGGTATGGCTCAGTGGTTTAGGATTTGTGGCCTTTAAGCATTTAGATCAAGTCATTCTGGGTTAGTAGTTTTTTAAGCATTTGGATCAAGGATCATTCTTTGGTAAGTTTTGTTTAGGTTTAGGATGAGTTTTTTTTATTTTTTTTTAATTTATTTTAAATCAAGTAAACCCAGTTTATGTTTATTTAGTTTATTTATTTTATTTTAGTTTATTTAATTTTAATTTTATTTAGTTTAGTTTTATTATTATTTATCTTAGCTTTAGATTTTATTTTAGTTTATTTTAGGTTTAAGTTTAGGTTTATAATTTTAGTTTAGTTTTATTTTATCTTATTTTTAGGTTTAGCTCATTTTTTTTTAGGTTTAGGTTTTTTTTTTTAGTGTTTTATTTTATTTTATTTTAGTTTTTTTAGTTTTATTTTAGTTTATTTTATTTATTTAGTTTAGCTTTTTTCTTTAGGTTTATTTTATTTATTTTAGTTTATTTATTTAGTTTAGGTTTATTTTATTTTATTTATTTTATTTTAATTTATGTTTAGCTTTTATTTTAGTGGTTTATATTTTATTTTATTATTAGGTTTTTATGTTTTAGTTTATATTTATTTTATTTTATTTTATTTTATTTTGTTAGTTATCTTTTAAGATTTTTTATTTTTGTTATTTTATTTTTAAGTTTAAGTTTGTATTTATTTATTTCTTCATTTTATTTTCATTTTTATTTTATTTTTGGTTTAGTTTAATGTTTTAGTAGGTATTTTATTTTTATTTTACTCATGTTTCTTTATTATTAGGTCTTATTTTAGAGTTACATTAGGTTTTAGTCAAAGTGTAGCCCAGGTTTTAGAGTGGTCTCATTAGGGTTTGATGAGTAGGCTCACTTGTGGTTATTAGTTAGGTAGTAGTGTTTAGTTCTGAGGCCCAGGCTTTGTGGCTAGGGCCCAGGGTCATGGCCTGCTTAGTTTTTGCCAGTGGCCCAGGCTCAGTGGATGGCCTTAGGGCTCAAGGTATTTTAGGCCTTTTAAAAAAAAGCAAACCAGGTTTAGGTATTTAGTTTATTAATATTTTAATTTATTTATTTATTTTATTTTATTTTATTTTTATTTATTTTAGCTATATTTTAGTTAGTTTTATTTAGTTTATTTAAGTTTTTAGCTAGGTTTGTTTATTTTGTTGAGTTTTATTATATTTATTTTTAGGTTTAGGTTTCAATTTTATTTTAGGTTTTACTTTATTTTAGGTTTATATTTTTTAGTTTATTTATTTTTATTTTAGTTTAGTTTAAGTTTAGTTTAGTTTCTTCCCAGTTTAGGTTTATGTTATTTATTTTAGTTTATTTTTAGTTTAGGTTAAAGTTTATTTTATTTTAGTTTATTTTTTTTATTATTTAGGGTTTAGGTTTATTTTTATTTATTTTAGTCTATTTTTTAGGTTTATATTTTATTTAGTTTTATTTTTTTTTAAGTTTACTTTATTTATATTTTATGTTTTAATTATTATTTTATTTAGTTTTTTTTTTTTCTTTGTTTTATTTATTTTAGTTTAGTTTAGGTTTTATTTATTTATATTTATTTGTTTATTTTTTCATTTCATTTTATTTTTATTTAGTTTTATTTTTTTAGGTATTTTATCTTATTTATTTAGTTTAGGTTTTTTATTTTTCACATTTATTATTTTAGTTTAGTCAGGTTTATTTGGCCCAGTTTGTGGTTATTGTGGATCAGGGAGGTCATATCTTAGTTTTAGGGTTTAGTTTAGTTTATTTATATTTTATTAGTTTTATTATTATTCATTTTCAGTTAGGTTTAGTCCATCATTATTAGAGCCCAGCCCATAAGTATTTTATTTTTACAGTTTTATTTTTATTTTATTTAAGTTTTTATTTTTTTTTTAAGTTTTATTTTAGTTTAGGATTTGGTTTAGTTTATTTTTAGTTTAGTTATTATTTAGTTTAATTTTATTAGTTTTTATTTTAGGTTTGTTTAGTTTTTATGGTTTTAGGTTTTAGTTTTAGGGTTTATTTTAGTTTTAGGGTGCAGGTTTAAGGTTTGGGGTTTTTTTTTTAATTTATTTAGAGAAACCTCATGTAGGGGTATTTTATTGCCACAAAAAAAAGGGTTACAAGATCCTTAAAGGGGATAAACTCCAAAACTACTGCTCAAAGAGCTACAATCAGCCTAAAGAGTGAATCCCCTATTTAAGTACATCCAAAAGCAAAAGAAAACATTAAAGCAATCAAAAGATACAAGTTGATTAACATAATAAGCCAAAAGAAGATTAGGGCCAATGCTCTGGAGGACGTGAGAATGCATGACAATATGGAGCAAACCTGCAAGAGGATAAGAGAGAATCACCTGCAAAATTGTAATAAGAAAGAGATTAGAAAGCTAAGGTAATTAAAAAGGATAAATGAAAACAACATAACGAGAATGATAAAGGAATTGAGATAGGCTCTGCTCCACAACAAGTTAGTGATGCATATGAGCATCCAAACTTCATCTAAAGGGTTACATCACAAGAGTTACTACCAAACCAAAAGGGAGTGATCATCATCCATCATAGCCAACAAACCCGAGGAGATAACATTGTTGAAAAGTCTTGTGAGCTTTATTACTACAACCTAAACAAAATCATATCTAATAGAGAGGAAATTACAAAGAGTCAAGGATAAGTCCCCATTCAAGAAAGTATCATCAATAATCACCGACATGAGAATGCATAAACATATGATCATTAGCCATCATTTCCATAACCTCATGAAAAGTCATATCCAAGAAGAGAAAAAAGCCAGCATATAGGCCCTCCACAGAAAATAAGAGAGAGGCAACTTGTCAAGTCCCTTATTAATATCCATACAGAATTGGGAAAAAATAATTGTAAGTATCATAACAATAGTGAAGTAGGAAACCCAAAATAAAGCACCAAATAAATACAATCTACAACCCAAGATTCGAACCAAAAATCGATAATCTAGATCAACAAACAACCAAGAGAGCAAGACAAGAAAAGGCAAAGAATCGTCCATAGTGCACCCTAATCAACATAGATGGCGACAAAAACAACCTAACCAAGATGGGAATAGAGACAACAGCAGATAATGTAGATCAACACAATCGAGATGAACAACACCATGTCATAAAGACAGTACCAAAGCCAACCCCAACAAGAAAGAAGTTAATGCAACATTGGAACCCACTAAGAAAATCAAAATGGATTCAATATCAACATTAGAATCTTAAAAAAAAGACAAGATAACCAAGGCAAAAACTAGCCAAGACAACAACACTTAAGACAACAACATCCAAGATAGGAAGGGACATCAAGTTTTCCATAAAACCTCTCCAGAAAGTAGATTGCCAATAGTTAATAACCAAGTAGATAGAAAAATATCAAGGAAAGAACCTGCATAAAGAATCACAAAAAAAACAACAAGAATGTCAAAAATAACATAGGACCAAGTCCTACCAACCAGATGGAGCCAACATAGAGTCCTCAAAAACCAAAACAACAAATATCCAAGACAAGAAACAACCAAGAGAATAAAAAACCAGCTAGTAAAGCCACCCATCCAAGAAAAACATTGCAATAGATATAAGTTTAACGAAAAGAAGATGGAGAAAACAGCAGCAGATAAAGTAGACCAATGAATTAAGATGATATGCATATAATAAACTATTAAGGGGGTTCAAGGCAATGTCCACCAAGCAATCAACAACTCAATAGATACAACAAACAAAACCAAAACCGTAGATGTAGAGTATTAATCCAACAACAAACAAGCAAGATACCAACAAGTCCAAGAGTCCACCCAAAAGCATATGTAAAGATCCAAATAATCGATGGAAAACAGGATCTACACAATGTTAAGAACCAAGTGGAATAAATAAGGAAAAAAAGAGAATCAATTGATAATAAAAAATAATGAAAAAAAAAAAATAGGAATAGATAATAATCAAAAACCAAAGACAAAGCCCTAAAAGTCCAAAAGCCAACAATGGTAGAAAAAGGGTTGAAAGGATAATAAGAAGGAAAAACTTCCAGATAAAGATCAAAGAAACCAACAACCAAAAAGCAAGAGAAGCCATTAAGGAAATCCAAACCCGCAAGGAAATAATAAAATAGAATAGTAAATAACAAAATCTCGCTTGACAAATAGAAAAGAGGTTGTCAAAGCCAAAGAAGATAACACCAAAATCACCAATTGATAAACAACAAAGAATAAAAACATATAAGATAAGAAACTGACCATCCAACAACCAAGAAGTAAAATAACAACAAGTTGGCCATAAAACATACCATTCAAATTATACAATGCATAAGTAAATTCCGTGTTAATGAAGTGACAAGACTAGCTAAACCAGAGATAAAAGAAGAAAAATAGCATCATCCCACTGTTAGCAAAGATTATATAAAGGTAGATGATCCAAATCTACAAAAATAGCCAAATCCAATAGCCATAGATTAAAACAATGCAAGACAAGAAAAATCCAACAAATATAGCTTAAAATAATCACTAAGATTGAAAACCATGGGTAAGCCAATAAAAAAAGTGGCAATAGAGCCACCATAGGGGTTCAAAAGAGTCTCATCAATGAGATCCTCAAGGACAAAAAAGAGCAGGTTAGCAGCAAAAATATAATCCTCAAAGAAATCATACTGAGTGGAATTTAATAAATAATTCCAAACATAGGATAAGCCATTATAGAGCAAAGGAGCACAAAGAAAGCCCAGAAGACCCACAAAGATCGTGATTGGAAATCAAAAATTCCAAATCAGAGAAAGAATTTAACTAGAGATGTTGCATCTTTTTACAGATGAAGGTAAGAAACCATAGAGAGGCAAATAGCAAGACCCCAAGACCTCTTCATGCAAAAAATAAAATAAAAGATAACCTAAATAAAAGGAAAACACCGGAGATAAAGAGAATATCAAGAAGCCAAGATCTGGGAGACAAGCAAGGTCAAAAGCCGCACCAATCATTATCGTAAACCAACAACCTAACAAAGAATCTTCAAAATAAATATTGCAACCAAGTAATGAACACTAATATAATGCATAGAAACAACATAGGTAACTAAGATGCTAAGCAATAATATCTTTGAGAAATAAGTAAAAAAATAATATTAGCTAAACTCAACATGATAAATATCTCCATCCAAAGAATGATTGTTATAAAACCAATAGCAAATACAGTTTAACAAAATTCCAATGCGGTATTAGTATGCACATAGCTCAACAGCCTTTGTAAATGCCAAAGAGACCTCCAAATAAGATATTAAAACACCAAATCATGGCAGATCAAGACAAAGAATAATATCCATGTGAAACATCCACAAAAGACCCAAAAAAGGAACATAAAGCCAAAGTAAAGAAGCATACGCTAAAAGACAATGGACAAGAAGCATCAAAAAGGTGCATTAAGTTCGAGATAAGGAAACCTAATTGTCCAAGTTAACGCCAAAGTGTTTTGGGTAAGAGATGATCAAAGAAGATGATACCATGATACACCCGTGATTAAGTAAGCACAAGCATTTCCAAAACAAGAGTTATGTCACCAGAGTAGAAGATTTTAAGCTTTGATATCACCTCAAGAGCCGCCATCTTTGGAGGCAAAAGATAAGCCATTACAATTTAGATGGAGCCTTGGGAGCCAGAGATAGACAATAGACATCAAGATGTTAAGGTCATCCAAAGAAAGTTAATGCCCAATTTATTGGCCACAAATTACAACCTTTGAATTTCAGTAATGAATGAGATTGGCTTTAAACAAGTCACAAATTTTTTTTAGTTCTAAAATAATCCTCACGTGGTTCATGGGATCCCATGATGTTTTGCATCATTTCGTCCATCCATATGAACCATAAGAGTGATAAATGATGACTTTAATGTGACCTTTAATAGTATTATCAAAATAGACTTCAAGAAGTTGATATAAAGTAAGAGAGCCATTGAAATTGATAGTGTTAAAAAGATCATCATACCAAATCCAAAGTTTAGAAGCAATGGCCCCATTAACAAAAACATGATTAACATTCTCAATATGGAAACAACATTGACATTTAGAGGGTAAATGAAACCCTTTACCCCACAACAAGGAATCAATAGGGATAAAATTTTTAGAATATGCCAAGTAAGAATAGAATAAGAAGTAGGGATATTGTTATTCCAAAGTTTGGAGAACACATAAGAGGAATCATGAGTATCTTTAATGTGGAGCCACACATTTTTGAGGTTGAAATCACCATTATGTGAGAGCTTAAAGAGAATTTGATCTTGATTGTGTGGAGTTATAGGAATAGTAGAGACCATATTCAAGTAAGTAAAAGGGATAAAATCAAAGTTTTACTATTGTTGTTGTTATGCTAAAAGAGTTTACTCTAATAGCAGTGGAATGGGTGGAGAGTAAGTCAATGGATCCACATCCACTCCAGCTTATCTTGCCAAAAGAAAGAAATAGAGTTAATGCCCCAAAAAATTAAGGATTCTGATCCCATTTGATAACAAAGTCTTTTCCACATGAGAATCACCCGTTTAAAGGGACAAATGAGGGGTGCTTACCACAATATTTAGTCATGAAATTAGCCCAAAGACTATGATTACTCCTAAAATTCCACCGTGAGTTTATAGGAAAAGGCATTGATAGCTTCTTTTATGGATTTACAACCAAGACCACCTTCACAAAAGTGCCACAACTTTTAAAACCAAGAGGTCCAGTGCATTTTTTTAGAAGAGGTATTGGAGCCCCGTAAAAATTTGTTTTAGACGCCAATTCTTGATGATAGAAATGGTCAGCACAATGGTTTGGATGAGATATAAAGGCATGGAATTAAGAGTGCTCTTAATCAAGGCAAGCCTACCACCAAAAGAGAGTAAATGAAATTCCCAAACCGAAATTTTATTAGAAATTTTTTGAATAAGGTCATCAAAAAGATGAGATCTTTTCTGGCCTTTAAAAAAGTGAGCCCCGAGATAATTAATGGGAAGTTGATTTTGCTTAAAATTAGTAATTTGAGATTTGATTTAGTCTATTGGTAGGGAATCTTA